>OZ008342.1:3501824-3794910 GCA_963931975.1 Cataclysta lemnata
GGAGACGGCGCGCGTGGCCCGAGGCGGCCGCCGCTCGGCACTGGGCGACGCGAGGCACGGCACGCTGCCGGCGCCGGGAGGCCGGTGCGCTATTTCGGGCGGGCGGCGCGGCGCGGGCGGGGGCGGTCGCCGGGACCGCTCGCTGTAGCCGCTGTCCTCGCTGAGGTTTTCGGCGGAGAGATGTGTGCGCGGTTGCGGTGACGCGGGTGGGCGGGGGGGACGGCGGCGGCGACTCGAGGGAGTCGGGGGAGAGACTGGGCGACGCCGGCGCCGCGCAAGACCTCTCAAGGGACTCGAACTGCGCCAGGCTCGATGACCGCGAGAGAGAGCCCGTGCTGGTGGGAGAGGAGGGCCGGTCGCGCCGCCGCCGCTTCGCCGGGCAGGCCCATTCTCGTTCAGACTCGCTGTCCTCAGATCCTGAGAAGAAACACTGCGGTTAGGAATTTGTCAGAGCTTCACGCGGGACTTGTGCGAATCGCCCCAATGCGGCGCCGGTAATGACAATGACACTAAATTGTGATGCGTGGTTGTACTACATGCGTAGGCATTGGAACTAATCCAAAATTCATGTTATTATCTTGGCTCTTGCCAAAGAAAAGATCGACATTTCTTTTTGTTATAGGTAATTCCTCAATGAAAGCACCCATTTAAAAGATTTATTGCCTGTCAATACAATTCCAAACAGAGATTAAATATAATGCAATGGGAATTGCTAAATAATTCACAAGTTAGTAGGTAGGTACCTACAAATTTCAAAGATAAAAATAAATTATTTTATTGCAATGTAATAATAGCCCCCTCTATAATATTCCTTTTGAACTTCAACTAAACGTATTTACAAGCACGAGCTAAAAGCATGCGTTTGCATTTATACATTTCACCGCTACTCCACACTAGATGGCGCTGCAATATGAAATTTTGTTGAGAACCCTATCACTAGATGGCGCAGTAGGCAAACATTTGTTCTTGCGATACAAACTGATGCTGTCGTTCTATCTATTGCAATACTAGCATTGATTGTAGTGGGTATGAAGGAATCGCATGGGTATTTTCTTATTTTTAAATACATATGCACCTGACATTATTTTCTAACAATGTCAGGTGCATATGTATGTGCAGCAGCGATTTTAAGCCAGAATTTTGATAAGTTTTATCCATTACACTCATCCAAATCATGTACACTGCATGCTTTTTGTTTTATCTACTACATTTATGATTAGATAAGTCATTCATTGGTTTGCAAGTGTACAATGAGGAGTTCGATGACGTTCGGCCTGCGAATGCGTAAACTAAGCAATTTGGTTTAGGCCGGTCATTGGACAGGTAACCTCAAAAATATAATCTCGAGTACCTCCGTCGGAAGACACTAAGCCGTTGATCCCAGCTGCATGTGCACTCGTTAATCCTAACCAAGCCGAACTCCCGAGGAAGCGGGTTCAATTCCCTTGTCAGGGCCAAATTATTCGAAAACATGCGGACCTTTAGTGATTTTTTATTACAACGAAAACTTTGTTTTGAGTCAAACCCACGTTAGAAGTAAAATAAGTAGGTACCCTGAAAACTTTAGAGCTACAATCCGCACTGGGCCAACGTGGTGGGTTTATAGTAGTTTATACCCCATTCTTCCTATATATTTTTTAATTTATTTATTAGTACAACCAACAAAACTAACACTATAATACCTATATTACCATTTTAAAATTAAAAACTTAAGCTAAGTGCTGTATTGATATATTCTTCCATCTATTAGGCATCGGCCCTAGCAGTGGGGACATTAAAGGGCTGGTGGTGAAGTTAAGTGAAGTGGTGAAGGACTTACCCGCGACTCCATGCACATGGATGACAGAGTCCGCGTCGGAGTCGGAGAGCCAGGTGGCGGCGGAGGATCGCTCTGAGCGCAGGTCATCGCTCGTCTCCTCGACTATAGTCTCGAGGTACAAAGCGTGAGTGCTTCCGTTGTCACCTATAAAAAGGAAAAACTGGGTTAGAAAATTGTACACATAATACATAACATACATAAATCACGGCTACATCCCCGAAGGGGTAGGCAGAGGTGAACAAGCACCCACGTTTCGCCAATTATGTTAGATCCCATGTAATAGGTGGCGAGTCTATTGCCATTTATCGGGCACAAAAGTCGCAGTACTATTGCTAGGTGGTATAAGAGGAACGCTGCTGCCCATTTCTCATGACTGATTCATCCTTAGTCGCCTTGTACGACACCCACGGGAGAGATTTGGGGTAGTGACAATTGTATTCTACTCTGCCGTCACCACACGGCAAGTTCTCAAACGATTGTAAATTCAACATCACATTATTTTGTAAGAGTAGGCACTCAAAAGTTATATTCGTTAAAGGTGGTCCCTCAGTCGTAACTGACAGGTATCCATATCATTTAATCGAGTTAAAAATTTTGCCCTAAAAATTGTAAAGATCCATCAAATGACATGGGGGTTAAAATAAAAGAACAATTTTTTTAAAGTTAAAT
Source organism: Cataclysta lemnata (assembly GCA_963931975.1). Classification (NCBI taxonomy): domain Eukaryota; kingdom Metazoa; phylum Arthropoda; class Insecta; order Lepidoptera; family Crambidae; genus Cataclysta; species Cataclysta lemnata. The sequence continues at coordinate 3,504,313 of OZ008342.1, forward strand.
AGCAGAATGTTTAGCCACAATCATGTCTTATGAAAATGATGAAAACGATGATGAGGCCTAGGATGGTACACGCTCGCCTAGAAGATGCCTGTTCACTCTGCCCTTGAAGATGTCCAGATTATACTGATCCGGGAAAAAAGACCGCGGCAAAAAAGTTCTTCCACTCTGTTCGCATTATGAAAGCGGAAGCAAATCGCTTTGGACGGAATTCCACCTGAATGTCGACAACATAAGGGTGAAAGCCTTCGCCGCTGGTCGTCCGGTGGTGGAAAGGGGCAGGGGGATCAAGCTATGTAAAAAAAACTTTAACAACATATAACAGAAATAACTATTCTAATTATATGTAGATCATCGCTTTGTTATGTAATAATCTATTACTGGAATCGATCTTATCGTTCGGGGAATCAACAGACGTTGCTGTTCACAGGAACTAAAGTCAACAATAACTCCGTTTTCAAATAACAATGAAACTTTCTCCGATGCACCATGAATGTAACGTGCTACATTAGTCGTGCAGCAAGTTTATAATTATCACGATTGATAGTGGCACGTATGATTCAGCTTTGCCCTATGAATTAATAAGTGTTATTTGTTTACAATTTACATACATAAATCACGCCTATACTATATTAGGCAAAGGTGAATTACCGACCACTTTTATCCAATGGACTTTTAGCCAATTACATTAGGTCCTATGTAATAGGTGGCGAGCCTATTGCCATGTATCGGGCACATATTATTATATCGCAGTAAACCGCAAAACTATCTGATGATAGTTTTGCGATGTGTCTTATTAATATGTGCTAAAATTGATTGCCGTGTGGTGACGGCAGAGCAGAATACAATTGTCACCACCACCATCTCTCCCGTGGGTCGTACAAGGCGACTAAGGGTAAAGACAGCAATGAGTAATGGGCAGCAGCATTTCTCTCATACCACCTAGCAATATAAATTTGTACTGCGATTTATGTGCCCGATATATGGCAATAGGCTCGCCACCTGTTACATGGGACCGAACATAATAGGCGAAAATTGGGTGTTAATTTGTAAAATTGAATGATGTTTAAGGTTGAAACAAAAGGTTTTAATACATGCAGTTATTAAACTTTAGATGAAATAAAAAACAAAAAATATACAATTTTTTTATCTCCTATACTATCTTTAACTATGATGCTTTACTTCCTTTAAAACCACAGAACAATAATAGGGGTGTATTCAAAACGTATGTGTGTCTAATAAAATTGGTATTACTATTATCTAAATCGAATGTTATGGTTCATACATCCACCGTACCGTATGTATTACAGAATATGTTTGCATCGTCTTAAAACAGTCAATAATAAAATATTACATAGAGTATAACAGAGTTCAAAAACTGATCATTATTTTTATTGTAACGGATATTTCGACGCCTCAATAGAAACAAGCATGACGCTTGGTTACGCAGTAGGTACGGAGACTATTTATTATAACAGTAATGTTAATCATCTATAAGACTAATCGTAACATTAACTATTTCCCTAATATTTCTATTTACTATTTCCTATACCTATTTCGACCTGACCTTGTACCTACCTAATATTTTTTTCTAAAACCTAAATAATGATAAAATAAAAATCAAAATAATAATTGACTATTTTTAGTAATACAACACTCCATCCACAGTCACCTGTGACATTTCTCATCATCCTATGCTTACATTAAAGAAATGACATTTAAGTACCGTTCTTTCACATATAAATGTAAAAGTCAGAGGTGCCGTGTGGTGAGTAAAGTGGCATATTATCTCTCCTGCGACTGTCCTACAAGTCGACTAAGGTTTAAACAGCAACCAGTAATGGGTAGCAGCGTTCCTCACACCTAGCAATATACAGTGATTTATGTGCCTGATAGATGCCAATAGGCTCGCCACCTACTGGGTTGAAACGTGGGTAATAATTCATCTCTGCCTACCCCTTCGGGGTAAAAAAGGCGGGATCTAATGTAAGTTTGGACAGCAAAACTATTTTGCAAAAAAAAAAAATGTTAATTGCAGTATAATGCTAGGTAGGTAGTATAAGGATCGCTGCAGTCCGTAACTCATCACTGTCTACACCTTATACGACACCGGCAGGACAGATGGGGTGGTGACAATTGTATTCTGCTCTGCAGTCACCACACGGCGTAGACTTCACTGACGGCGGGTCCCAATATTTTATCAACAGAAACAGTTGAAGATAGACGTACTACAGCTTAGTTGCTTAGCAACTTCTGTTATTTATCGTAAAATCGTAATATAACAAAAAATGCCAAACAACAAAACTTCAGTAGGCTTACTTTTAACTGTATATAGACCATTGGGAACCGCCGTAAGTTATTTCTCGAAATTCAGTACGTACATGTCTCTTAACGACTTCTTTCATTAAACGTCACACTAATTATTTTTTGAACTTCGCAATATACTTCTCACAGCCACCTAAATATTGCATCAACCATTTTACAACATACCTGAATAACATATTGCAATACGCAAATTGGGGTTACATACAGAACAATGAAACGTGAAAAATTGTTACGACACATCTCAGAGTAAGTAAGTCATCAAAAATAAGAGTCTTATAGCCAGACTTAATGTTTTGTCATCATTTTGTCGGATTAACAAGTAATTTTACTCGCGGATTAATTACGTGAGACAAGCAGTGTTCGCAAAGGCCGGGCCTTGAATGGGTGATCAAAAAAAAAATATTGAGTTATTTGAAACATACGGACTGCTGCCCGGCTAGCATGACCACCGAAACAAGATTATGTGATATAATATAGCCATTTATCGATTTAAACTGTCAAAACCTATGGATCTGTGACAGTTCAAAGCGATAAATAGCTATATCATACTGTTTCGCGGTAGTCGTGCTAGCCGGGCTGGTTTGGTTGAAAGGTCAGATGGCTATCGGGCATGAGGTAACGGGTTCGCTCCCATACAACAAACGTAATATTTTTGCTTGTTTTATAGTTGAATTTTTATCTGTACCCAGCTTTACTGGTAGAGAATGCCTTATGGTTATGGCATTAAGTCCGCCACTTGTAACTTTTGTGTACAATAAAGTTTATATAAATAATGGTACGGAAGTCTTCATGCGCGAGTCCGACTCGCACTTGGCTGGTTTTTTTTAGTGCAGCTAAATCGAAATTCCGAAAAGCACTTGTCACAATTTGGGGACAGAACAGTGTGCCCGATGAAATGGCACGATTCCGCGCATCACTATCGCCGAGTCAGCGTAGTAACTAGGGTTGCCACTCGTACTTTATAATAAAGCATTATTTCAGGTAATTGTACTTTATACTTTATGAGGACGATAAAGTACACGAAAATAAAACTATTCGATTTTGATTTCAACATTATATAAATGTTAGAAAAATTAGTACAAAGATTTTGGTGGTTAGAAAAAGAATTTCGAAAAATTATGGTCTTAATCTTGATGCTTGTCATGGTTGGCCGAGCGGTCAGGCACCTGCCCGGATAGCAGCGGACGCGGGTTCGATTCCCGCATCAAGACCATAATTATTCTTCTCATATCTTCACACGAAAATACTTTATTTCACGTGATTTGATTTCTTTCAGATTTTCAAAACAAAAATAAATTGTAGGTACTTTATTTTGATACTGTGTACTTTTCTTTTCTTAGGTACCTATAATTACCAATGTACTTTAACAGCAAAAAAAGGTGGCAAGGCAACCCTAGTAGTACCGTACACCCGAGGCTATCTGAATTCAACACTGCGCGGGCGCAGGTCAGCCTACTCAGGCTGCCCACCTGTCCGACACATGTTATAACGGTCCCTAGTTCGTATTCAGGCTCGATTCTCGCGTGCTCTGGGATTTTATGGCGACCCAGTTTGTTTTAGAGTGCGAACTTTATTTCTAGGTGACTTGGCAACGTTCTACAATTTAATAGGTTCCTACTTTTAAAATAATATTGAAAAGTAATTACGTGTCAAATTTTCAAAATTTAAACACAAATACAATGGCGCCCAACATGGGGCACCATTGTATGTATTTGTATTTACATACATAAATCACGCCTAAATCCCCGAAGGGGTAGGCAGAGGTGAAACTAGCACCCACGTTCCGCCAACTATGGCAGGTCCCATGCAATGTAATAGGTGGCGAGCCTTTTTGCAATTTATCGGGCACAAAAGTCGCAGTACATTGCTAGGTGGTATAAGAGGGAACGCTGGTGACCATTCCTCATCACTGATTATCCTTAGTCGCCTTGCACGACACCCACGGGAGAGATTTGGGGTGGTGACAATTGTATGACTACTCTGCCGTCACCACACGGCCATAATTTATAATTAGATTTTCAATATTATTTTTGAATAATGCCAATGAATAGTAAGAGGTATTAAATTGTACCACGTTACAACGTTAACCCCCGAATAAAGATTGTGTCCTGCTTAACATTTGAGTATTGTCAAAATTTACGTTTTACTGACAGGTGTTGTCCACTTAACTTTATAAGTAGTGGACAAATTTTGAGTAGCGTTTCTGAATTTGGGGGTTTAAGTTATGTTTTTCGTTGCATTTTGTACACTTCATGAGGGGATATCCAAAGGCTGCTCAAAGCTCCGTCATAGCGCATAGACATAGCGTTTCTGGCAGAATATACAAGATTCCTAGAATCCAACGACAGAAGAATGGGGAGAATAATAACCCATCACGCTAACCCAGAGTGGATTGCAGGCGGAACCAACTGCTCAACGTGACTTCCGAAGCACTCGGGAACTCGAGATAATGTATAACGCTGTTTAGTTCACGGTCTATCTCAGGTTGAGCTCGCTAAGTCATACGCCATTATCTCCTCTTAAAACTAATAATAAGACAAAAAAAGGCTGAAAATAAAATTGATAAATCATAGTGTTGTACTATTTGTCGTAATCTTCATTGTACATTGAGATTATTTAAGAGCAAAACACGTTACTTCAGACAGAACGTTATAAATAAAGCAATTTCAGACTCAATTGCATACACGCCGAAATTACAAATTACAATTTAATTGTTCGTTACGGAGGATGTGGGCAATTACTTAATCACTTTAATTTAAAAAGCTTTTTTGTTTTCATAATCAAGGAAGAGCTCACAGATAATGGTCCATAAATATAATAATAACGTGGCTCTGTGTGTAGGTCTGTCGTTTTTACGATTTAATAGGTTACTTTCTACTTACACTCTCCCTATCCGAGTATCCATGAAGACTAATTTACATTGTACTGTACATCCCTACATGCATAAGTCACGCCTATTTATGTCCGAAGGGGTAGACAGAGGTCCCATGGAATAGAGGTGGTGAAGGCGAGTCATCTATAGGGCACGTAAATCGCAGTAGGTAGGTATATTGCTAGGTGGTATAAGAGGAACGCTGCTGCCCATTACTCATCGCTGTCTTAATTAACTGCCGCACTCAGAGACGTCAATTAACTTTAATGAGTATTTAATGTCAAAAATTTTCATTCAAATCTAGACCATATACCCGGCAAGAATAGCGACTAGTTTTGAATTGTCATTTTTTGACGTTATGTAATGTATAACGCTGTTGCGTTGACGTCTCTGAGTGCGGCATTAAGTCCTTAGACGCCTTGTACGACAACCGCGGGAGAGATTGGTGTTAGTGACAATTGTATTCTGCTCTGCCACGAAACGGCATTCGAATTGTATTTAATTTAAATTGTATTGGGTTTAAAGTTAATAATAAGCGAACTTAATACTCAAATGAAAATCGTAAAGCCGGTAGGCACTGTTATCCGATAGATTCGTCATTAAAACGAAGAATGTAAACCGTAAGTTAGCCATTAACATCGACCGCTATAATTAGTTACTGATTGAGAGTTTAATTAAGGTTGATTTCGGTAATACGAGTCGTATTACTATAATACTATAAGAGTTAAATTTCCTAAAATAGGTCTCTTTGAGTCAATTTCCATATCAGATAAGCTGCAACGGTCGAATTTAATGTGTCCTTTTTCGAACATGTCGTTTTATTTGAAACGACTCATGCAAATATAAGAGAACATTATGTCATTTTATTTTTTATTTGATTTTATTTGAACATTTTAAACAAGTATAAATGTTGAGAAAATTATTAGGTATAAAAGAAAAAAGTCATAATATTTCTGACCTCATTTGCTTTATGTTACAGGTTAGGTGCTAATTCCACTTCCTATTAGATGGCATGTCAATCATGTCATCTGCTGGCCTGGAAGCGAAAAGAATGTGCCAGCCCCGACTCAGCTCGGGATGCACGAATGGTGGAGGACAAACCACCAACAACTTGTGTGATGGATGATACGCATCAAAAGGCAGTCGATGTGATGTGACGTGCAAAGTGAATGATGTGATGAGAATGGAAGAGCAAACGTCGCCGACCCCAGATAAGTTGCGAACAGGTCACGAGTATTAATGTTTTAGGATATACTTCACCATGTATAACAAAAGTGGAAAAAAAATTAAAATTGTATATTAAAAAATGTGGCTATTGCATTCAAAAACGGTTGAATAAACACAGCCATTGCCATTATCTATATACACCGCTATAATAACAGGCCATGTAGTATAATGAATGAGATATGACCTTTAGTTGCAACCAGTGACCTACATTTCTGCAGTGTAACTGTTGAAATAGTAAACTTTTTTTATTCATAGCTTGTAGCTATGAATAAAAAAAAATCACAATCAGACTTAGAAAAATAACTCAGAAAAGTTTCGAAAAATTATATGAATGATTTGATGAATTGACCTTATTGGATTCTCCTGCGTATAAAATGATTATTTTTTTAAAGTGGCTTTTCTTCTGCAATACATAATTCTTTGCACTGAGAGTAGGCACACAATAATCAGAATTAGATTAGAATAGTATTTCGGTCGAACCCCGCATTAGATGTTACCGCAGACCGTAAGATCGCAGAGCGTGACCGGTTAGCGGGCTGTGACCGGTAAAAACCGCTACCAGACGGTTAAGATCAAGCCCTACAGATGCGCATGCGCGCCTAAACAAAACACTGGCGAGCCGATGACGGGCTAGGGTTGCCATTTTCCAAAATAAAAAATATTACTCTGCGCTGTATGTGTCGAACTGATGACGAGATTAGGGTTGCCATCTTCTAAAACAGAAAGGGAAGCGGGGAGGAGGGAAAACTCGCTCCTCCCCGCATCGCCCGCCCCCGCTATCATCTACTGTGCCCCGTTCCCACCACCGTCACGTACCGCAGGAGGTTCGCGCACGAACTTGTTGCTCGACCGCGCGATTCAAATATCACACATCTCCGCTCGGTAGTATCCACTGAAGCTGAAGCGGAGACGAGATGTATGAATAACGACATTTTATTGGTTGTTTAAAACACAACTACTCTCCTCTGGTCTCCGCTTTGTTGTAGTCCAGGCCTTTGTCCGGATATTATATTTGAAAGAAAGAAAACATTTACATTATTTATAAGAATTTTGAGCTTTTGAATGCGTCAGCCTGTATGGTAACAGTTCTCAATACATACATAAATCACGCCTATATCCCCGAAGGGGTAGGCAGAGGTGAACTAGCACCCACGTTTCACCAAATATGTCAGGTCCCATGTAATAGGTGGCGAGACTATTGCCATTTATCGGGCACAAAAGTCGCAGTACTATTGCTAGATGGTATAAGAGGAACGCTGCTGTCCATTTCTCATCACTGATTTATACTTAGTCGCCTTGTACGACACCCACGGGAGAGATTTGGGATGGTGATAATTGTATTCTACTCTGCCGTCACTACACGGCATGTTCTCAAACGATTGTAAATTCAACATCACATTAATTTGTAAGAGTAGTTAAAAATTTTGCCCTAAAAATCGTACGGTACAATTTTGGACACTTTATACTAACAAACATCACAACAAAAGCCGTACGGTAAGGGCCAGACATATTATTATAAATATTTAAGCGAAACGAACGGCCTAAAAAAGCCGGACAGATGGCAACCCTAGACACAGCTATGCGCACCTGACGCATCTGGTGAATAAAAATTATTGGCTTGATTTAAAAACAAAATATAAAACATGTCATTGAATTATGTTTTCACTTAAAAATGATTTATTCAATATTTGTGTGTAGTAAAAAAAATACTAAAACTTTTTGCTCCACTGATTAGCATTTATGTTTCAAACAGAATTAGAAACGACGCGAGAGTTTCTCAAAGGAACATTAAAATTTAAAGTTTTTTACCATTTCGAAAGTAGTTTCGCGAACTGCGCCTTAAAAACTGTTTTTGCCGGCATCAGTCGTCAGTCGTCGTGAACACAATTATGTTTGGTTGCAGTCAAATTGCTTACTTTCGGTTTTGCGCCCCACAGCCGGCCGCACCGTTTAACCTCAATTGTCGACTTAAATCAGAGAGACAAAAAGAATAATTCCGTTTATCCAATTTAACGTTTCGTTCTCGACAAAAAACTGCTACCTGAATTTGACAATATGTAAACGTTACACTAAAATTTTGACGTTTCGATATTATCGGTAAGAAAATAGGGTCGAGAATTGAAACGTCGTAACGCGAACGCAATGGTAACGTTTGCACATTTTAAACTTACACTAGAGGACTCCAATATGACAAAAAGAGGGACTGGACTATGCGACAAAAAGATAAAGAATTATTTGGAATATGCTAACCCTTATCTTAGTTGCATCTACATTCCTGATAATTTTAAGGGCTTTATGGCGTTCGCCATTAGCCTGCATTTGTGTGTGCATTACTTACTTAAGTTTATTGCAATTTAGTTTACAACAGCACGTCGGGTTTTCTGAGACGATTTTGTGATTTACGTAAAGCGAGTTACGTACTGTCGACGGACTATACAGGTTTGTATAGTCCGTCGTGCTATTGACAGTACTTTGTATTATGTTACTTTATGATGTATTGTTGATACTACAGAAACATTACTGTTGATACTACAGGTTTTTTTTTTTTTGATTGACCTATGCTGTTGGCCGAGAGGCCTTTACAGCATCTACCGGGTTTTTTGGGGAAGGCGAAGACCTTGACCTAAAGCCAAACGTGTCCTCAAGCCTTGCAGTCGAGCACTCCCTGTGAGGGTGCCTTCACAGCAGGCGTCCCCCGTGCGGGGACGGCATCTCCCGAGGGAGATATACTGCCGCAGAGGGCCTCGCAGGGCGCCCGAGTCGGAGCTTGGATCGGCAGGCCTGAGGGTGCCTCTAAAGGCGCGGACCTCGGCTCAGGCGTGCCGTGTAGTGGGGGGTATACTACAGGTACATTTGATACTACAGATGAGGACGAGATTACTTCACATAATTGAGGATCAGGCGTCATTTGGTATGATAGTACGATCTGTTTAATTTGTCAACATGCTTATCTACAATTACATTCACGTTAGCGACAATTTCTACTACTTGATTTAAAGTGGCGTGTTGTCAATCAGCGGCGCAAACGTCACCGAATGAACTTGATAGATTTGTTTTTCTCAAGGTGAATGCTTGACAACAGACATTCCACGTGATTAGGTGTTTCAGTTGGAGCAAATTGATAGTGCGACAACAATAATAAGACTACCTAACGTAGTTGGGGAAACTTGGGTGTTGCTCAGGTGGTTGGGTCCCGAAGGCACACAGGTTCTTCATCTCATATACCTGAAAGTTTGGAGAACTGGTCAATGACCTGAGGACTGGATGGAGTCAGTGGTGGTTCCGTTGCACAAGAAAGGTTCCACGAAGAAATGCGAGAACTATCGTACCATCTCTCTAACATCACATGCGAGTAAAGTCTTTCTGCATACCCTGAACGAAAGGCTTGAAAGTTTCATCGGCGGTCAGATTGCAAGGAAGCAAGCAGGTTTTGTGAGGGGTAGAGGTACTCGCGAACAAATACTGAACATCAGGCAGCTCATCGAGAAGGCCATAGAGTTGAACGTTCCGATGGCCCTATGTTTCATTGACTATGCTAAGAAGCCAGAACCCTGATCTTCTCTATATTTCTGTACGCTTCAGAAACTTGGACTCTGAAGGCGCGACTTCGGAGCAGGATTGACGCATTCGAAATGTGGTGCTGGCGCAAAATGTTGCGAATACCTTGGACTGCGCGTCGCACCAATGCGTCGATCCTGGCCGAACTGAAGATCAAGTGCCGCTTATCGACCATCGACCATCGGTCACGTGGCGAGAGGCGAACCAGATAGCTTGGAGAAGATCATTGAGGTAGGCCACGTGGAATGAAAAAGGAGTCGCCGACGCGGTGGACCGATGCCGTGAAAGATGCCTGCCAGGGCTATACATGCGTCTATTCGGAAGGCGGAAGACCGTGTGCAGTGGAGAGCCTTGGTGAAGAAAATCACGACCTCAAGTGGTCAAGACCCTCAGTCATGAGGAAGCGAGGAAGAAGAAGAGTGTTATAATACCTTTTGCTTACCCCTTTGGGATAAATAAATAGGCTTGATTTATGCATGCATGTAGTACGTAATAATTTGTATGACGATATTCCTTTTGAGTGCACAGTCAGAAAACATTAAAATTTAAATCTTGAACGATTCATTGTACATACACACAAACATAAATCACGCCTATATCCTCGAAGGGGTAGGCGTGATTCGTGTCTTATATGTAAATCTGGCACGTAAATATTGCTAGGTGGTATAAGAGGAACGCTGTAGACTATTAGGTACTTATTGCTGTCTTATTAAATTTATCATGATCTAACAATTAAAATTATGATCAAATTATCCAACTCTCGACACAGTATTTAGTAATTTCGATAGCTCTTAAAAGGAGATTTTGAACGATCTCATCAATTTATGAATAGTTCAGGAAAATACAGCAATAAGTTAAAATACCTACAATGTTCTAGCCCTCTATAAAAGAAAGTAATGTCAAATCAGATTAAATCCATTATGATCTCATCTCTAATTTCGATAGTTCATAAAACTACATTTAAGAAGATATCATCTACATAGTTCAGAGCAATTCAGCAATAAAATAGAATGCAATTTCTTGTAGGTACATCTGTGCGGAATTCCGCTGCAATCAACACAGTTTTGATTTCGATCTCACCTCAAGATAACCTTGCAGACTTTGTTTAATCTCTCAACAGATCTCAACCAGGAACCTTAACTGTTTTGTCCAATTCGATTATCTCCAACTATCAGTGCTTTGATTAATATACAGCCTACATAGCAGCACTCGAACTAAAATATTTATGATTTATAAACCTGTGAGCGCGTATGCAAGTTATTGTTATTTTGGAATGTTTTGGAATGTTTACCGGGGAGCCTTACGTTTTACAACTAATTGCCTGATTGTCTTATACATTTTCAATAACAGTTTACAGAATAATAATTCAAATCACTTTACAAATTCCCATTGATCCTCTATACTGACTTTAGCAATAAAATGCTGTCATGCCTTTACGTGTTGTCTCTTTGTATTTAAGAAAGCGTGGTACTAATAATTTTAGTCATAATAATAATACAAAACATAGGGTGTCTTTACTGAACCTAGTTCTTTTGAGTAAAGATCCTTATCAGTCGTCGATTAGCCTGGCACCTCTTTCGGCCTCCTCGCTTGGTAGCTAGCCTAGGGGCATAGCTAATAGGCTTCCTATCAAATGCTCCTATAACTACTCGTGAGTGAAATAATCACCGGTTGTATGTTCACCTTGTCTGTCAATATTATAGATTCGGATTCATGTTTGCGCGCCATATCAGTAACATCCGCGTTTTACCCAAACGCATCAACAAGGAAATGCTGCCCGTAAATCAGTATTGGGTGCGGACATTAAAAAACCTTTTTATGAAGCTCAGACAGAGTTGTATTCTTGGGTGGGTTTGTTTTGCTTGAATAATCAAGACAAAAGCTTTGACATCGGATTCTGATCATTTATTATTGTATTTCTTACTCGTCGAATTTTTGTCGTATCCCCTCATAGAAACACCGTTGGAGCTGTACAGCTACTTAATGAATCCCTAAATAGACCTATCTACAAGAATTTTATAATCGGTTTTGTAATGTGCTATTACGTACATGGTTTTTGTTCATTGGAAACAGGGGGCCTGCCGTCTAACTCGATTGCTAAAGCAAAAGCTATAGTTTATGACGTCATGCTGTCATTTTGTAGCAAATTTACCTAGACTATGAGCAATAGCTTTGAACGAATGATCACCAAATGATTTTGTATGAATTTGGAATAAAATCCGTACCGCCTAAAAATTCAAGATGGTTGCTAACTAAATTGATACCCGTAAGAAATGCATTGCTTTAAAGCTATCATCAGCAATCGAGTTAGGCGGTAGGCCCCAGATGTGTCGAATTTAACTATGGACTTATTGTATTGGTAGACTTTTTATTCCTTTCTGGGAACATTCCATAAAAGCCAAAAAGTCAGCGAGTTTTAGCTAGACAAGACATTTTTTTTTTTATAGTGTCTACCGCATTTTTAGAGAAGGCGAATACTTTCACTTTTATAATTCTTTAGGGGTTTTATTCGAGCATTCCCTAGAGGGTTTCTTTTCCGCAGGCATCTCTCGTGTTATTTTTACGTAATACAAAACAATCTTTCTATTTTTAAACAAGAAATCGATTCCTCATGGTAAACACCGGTAGACCACGAGACATTTTGACAAGTTTGTTAGTCTGTGTTCTTCGAAGATTTTTTTCGCAGTGCGTAGAGCTCTCTAAAGGAAAAAAACGGTAGTTTGACTTAAAAATCGATTGAGCCCAATGGAGGATGACGGTTGCAGCGTTCAGGAATCCGTTGAGAAATCGCCGCGGCTTGAATAATTTATCGTTGGCGTCAGCGCGCGTCAAGTGTTGCGTCCGCGCATTCTAGTGAGTTCACTGCACAGGGATCTTGTGGATTACAATTGATCATCTTTGGAATGCATAATGTGCCCATATTGTATAATGTACGCTTGAGAGAAAAAGACTATGCAGTAGTATTAAAATTAAGGATAGGAAAGTATTTAATTTAGGTTCAGTTTAGGTACGCCACTTCAGACTAGCCAAAACTGTCAAATATCTTCAATCGATTGTGTATCTTAACTTATTGGTAGTAAAACACAAGTCTATTGCGCAAATTTGACATTTTTGGTAGCCTGCCGTGTTGCTGGCTGTGCCTGCCAACTTATTATATCTAAAAACTCTGTAGCAGTAATTATCTCCTTCTTGCTCTATCAGCAAGTTATCTAGAGTCGTCGCATTATGTTTCCTTTTCCATTAGTATCGGTCAGACGCCAAGCCATCCATGAAAAAAGAATGAATGGAAAAATGACGGATATGAATTATAAGATTTATAAGTAGGATATTTATATCGGACCAACTTTAGTTAATATGTTATCCCACCCACAATCTAAGTTATTTATTTGCTCCCAGGCCAGCATAGAAGGCTTAAACTCAATAACAGCGTGGAATTGAATATTCATAGCTAAAACAGAACAACATCAGGTCAGCTAGTAAATAAGAATTAAAAAAAACATTATTAAAGAACTTTAAGGCTAGAGTTCACCAACACTTAAACAGACGATTATTATTTAACCGTCAGTTTTTGACATTTTACTGTATGGAAGTACTGTCAAACACTGCCGGTCATCTTTTAATCGCTTGATTTACGTGTTGGTGAACTCGAGCCTAATTTGATTTTAATTGACTTTAATTTAATTTAATGTCAATATAAAGGCTACCCGAGATGTTTACCAAACAACGAAGTATAGACAATTAGACTGCAGAATACTCAGAACATTCTAGTTTCCAAGACAACCTTAAACTCACGACAGCAATAATTATGTTACATAACGATTTACGATCAATAATTACAGACTAGTTTCTGGTAGGTAACCTACTATTGAATGTCGAGACTTCGAGACACTAAATAGTAATTAAGTCGCCGTTGTTCTATGTTAATAGAGAAGTTTTACGCTTAACAATGCTGCTTGAATTAGACTTTTTGTTTTTTTTTTGTATTAAATATATTACGTATAAACTAATTTAGTCTAAATTGTCGATGCAAGCTTTAAAAAAAACCACCACGGTACGGAACCACGGTACATCCTAAGATATTCCGGTGAAACCTAAGATTTACCAATTTGAAATAAAACAACTTTTACGGATAAGACTCGCGTATAATCAGGTGTTTGGCATGTTAATTATTTAACCCGACGTTTCGATCACTTTACAGCGGCAGTGGTCACGGGTAGTCCCCCCGTGACCACGGGGCAAATGTGTAGTGCTCGTGCAAATATAAGAAAACATTATATTTACCAACTACTTACAACCAACAACCAACCATACTGCTCAAGGTTTTGGCTTAGGTTTTCCAGCCGGCCGCCTGTCTGACACAAACTCTTTGGGTATTTCGTAATATCCATTAAAATAAAAGACAACATTTCAAAACTATTCTAAAGCTAGCTGTTTCAGTAGTTTACGACAGCGATGAAGTATTACGCTCACAACGTAGTACCTTCATTACATATTATGATAAACAGAGAATTGGCGAGTGGTATCGGATGAAGCTAAAAGTTCATTTGGCATTCGGCATACTCGCCCAATGGGTGATATTATTAGATTGCGTTCCGTTATTTGTAAATTTCACGTTCGGCGTCAGTTAATACTACACGGGACTCTAGGGATAACTGAAAATAAACATACGCAAACGTTCTATTATACTATCCAACAATAATAACCTAAACAAAAGTAAAGCACCTTGAACAAGTGGAAATTGTGAGGAATACAATGAATAAATCATGCATGATAATCCTAAAAGCGATAGGCAGAGGTATATTAGGGTTTTACAGCATCTACCGGATTTTCTGGAGAAGGCGAATACCTAGGTCTTTAGGGCTTACATTTGAGCATTCCCTAGACTAGAAGGTTTTTCTTCCGCAGACATCTCTCGAGGAAGTCCAGTTGGGGTAGAGAGCCTCGCTCAAATAGGAACAGAATTACTTATTTACATTGGAGCTTTGATCATACATAATGGATAGGAGTGATTAAATCAAGATTTTACCGACACAGTGTCTGTACCTAACTGCCGCACTCGGAGACGTCAAATAACGATAATGAGTAAAGTACTTAATGTCAAAAAATGACAATTCAAAACTAGTCGCTATTCTTGCCGGGTCTATGGTCTAGATTTAATTGAATTTTTTTGACATTAGGTACTCACTCATTAAAGTTATTTGACGTCTCTGAGTGCGGGAGTAAGTTAGTCCACTAACATTCATAAGTATAAAGATATTTAATAATCACAAGGTCCGGATATGGAACCGGTTGCGTGTGTACTGTCTAACCTCGGCCATCAATTGACAAGAATAGTATTCGAGCAATGAAGGTATGTAACTACGTAATCCGCGTACCTAAAGGACTATTTAAGTACTTCATGCAACAGGATGGAGTGGAGTTAAAGATAGATGAACTGTAAAAGATTACCTGCAATCCGTATAGCACGTTGCCCGTGACGCAATATTGCATAGCGCTAAGCCTGTCTATGCAATATTGCGTCACTGGATGTTATGAAGGATCTCTTCTAGACGGAAACTGAAATGTTCTTTGTGATACCTAGTCACAAATCACGACAGCTACAAAGTGATTTCAATTACGATACTTTCTTAATTATAATTAAGTAGTAATTATTTTAATTACCCAATTTCTATTAATGTCAATACTTACTGTAACGCTTTGTAATAAGTATTAGTTTATTAATGTCTTCTACCTCTTATTAAGTAGGTAAATAGCTTGGTGTAGCCTGTCATGTTGGTGATTTTAAATTTTTTGCCTTTTTAGTTAAAAAAATACTAATATGGATGCTGACGCTGATACAATTTATTATATATTATATATTTGACAACACGAGATTTAAAGGCTTCTTGACCAAAACATTGACTTGAACAAATGAGACGATAAATGTTACCATTTTATGAGTTCACTATGCGGATCCATATCCATAGTGTGGCAGAAAGAGAAGTCGGGAGCAGCGCTTGGGACTTGTGACCCAAGTGTAGGTTTTTGGGGCCCCGTGTAGTTTTTACATACATACATAAATCACGCCTATATCCCCGAAGGGGTAGGCAGAGGTGAACTAGCACCCACGTTTCGCCAATTATGTTAGATCCCTTGTAATAGGTGGCGAGCCTATTGCCATTTATCGGGCACAAAAGTCGCAGTACATTGCTATTGCTAGGTGGTATATGCTAGAAGGAACGCTGCTGCCCATTCCTCATAATTGATTTATCCTTAGTCGCCTTGTACGACACCCACGGGAGAGATTTGGGGTGGTGACAATTGTATTCTACGGTGGAAAAATTAAAGTCTTGATGTGGGAATCTAACCCGCGTCTGCCTATACCACTCGGTCAACTAAGGCATTCGTTGTAGTTGGTTTCTGGCCTATGTTCATTTGTCATTTTTATTTGGTATTTGCCATAACCTGCTTCTAGCACGGTGGACAATTATGTGTGGTTATCCTAGTAAGTGCATTGGAGGCAGAGAAGTCGACAACCGAAGATTATCCGCGGTATAATTAAATATGTATTCCATAAAAAAAACTAAGCATCACACGAGACGCCGAGACTTCGGGGCACTTGTTTCCGATACATGTCGTGAAATTTTACGTTATAAGCAAAAGTAGCCCTTAACGCGAACAACTTCGGGGCCAACATCGAAATCGCGGAAAAGGAAGGGGTAGGTCACCTCACCACTAGTCACCACCAAGAGCAGGCCTAGCACGGCGAGATAGACAGTAGGCCTATTCGCTAACTTTTTTTGACAGTTGAAAGCACATATCAATTTAAGTTATATTACTATTAGTTAGACTTATATTGATATATCTGTGGTTGAAAGTGATGATCACTGAACTATTTACTTATCCATTACCTACTGTTTTCACAGGACTAGTGTCACCAAAGCGTTACAGTAAAGTAGTAATGTATCAGTAAATAGTTTAGTGATTATCACTCTCATGTGTCAAAAAAAGTTAGCGAATAGGCCTACAGGTCTCTCACCACCACTTAACTGTGTTTTGCTTCTTCTTTTTAGTGGGGGTTAGAGCGAGAGGAAAAGATTTTCATTCCTACGAAGGAGATGTTTCCACGTCCCGTGTTACGGAGGCTGAGAACAATTACGCGCCTCCCGCACGACTACTTACGCAAAGACGTTTAAATTTGCGGTTGCGCATAAACGACGCTTCGAAAGCAACTTTCGCTTATAAAACCAAGTACCTACACCAAAGTATTACCTCGCCAAATCGTTTCAAAGACTCAAATAACAATGGCCTCAGAAGCAGCCCATTTAAAACAGTCTCAAGTTACAATGTAACGTATTATACATATCGCTTACTTCCGACTAATTCCCTGACAATGAATAAACACACTATAATTTCGCGTCACGCCTGCGCTTGCGCAATCCTCATTGAGAAGCAAACTTGAAATCGCCACACCTATTTGCATAATGTGAACAGCTTAAGAATGAAGTTATTTTATGTGTGGCTATTGTTTTAAATTTGCGTTTTTTTTTAATTTTTTACCGTCATACTCAAGGTAGGTATCCGTATTTTGTTAGTAGTCTGTGAGGTAGGGCAGTGTCATACACACTGGTTTAGCTCTCTCGGTCCGCGACTGCGTAGGTAAACTAAGCTATTTTCTTTAAGACCGATCATTGGATGGGTGATCAAAAATAATTGTAAAAATCTCAATTTTCGGAAGGCACGTTTAGTTGGCAAGCCGTGTGGTGACGGCAGAGTAGAATACAAATGTCACCGACCCAAATCTCTCCCGTGGGTGTCGTACAAGGCGACTAAGGATAAATCAGTGATGAGGATTGGGCAGCAGCGTTCCTCTTACACCACCTAGCTATATACCTACTGCGACTTTTGTGCCCGATAAATGGCAATAGGCTCGCCACCTATTACATGGGACCTAACATAACTGGCGAGACGTGGGTGCTAGTTCACCTCTGCCTACCCCTTCGGGGATATAGGCGTGATTTATGTATGTATGTACGTTTAGTTGGTACGGCTGCATTTCTGATGTTTTTTTATGCTAGACAGGGCAGCTCTTGCCCTTCATCTCACTTGATGGTATGTGACTATAAGGGCCGATGATGGAAACGACCTTCACCTGGAACCCTCAACCACAGAGGGGCTGGCTATCTTATCACACATTGTCGGAACACAATAATGCTGTTAACATTATTATTATCGTGAGCGAACGCAAAGTTTTATCGTGACAGAGCGAAAACGAATCTTCGCCTACAAGTGTGACCTTAGCATTACAATCAAACAAACCAGCAGAACCACAAAATAATTAGAGACAACGCGAGCCGCAACAACTTAGTATCCTTGGACCGGATTCGGAGCTAAATGTCGAGACGCAAACTCGCACGCATGCCGTCTGTCGTGCGAGAAGGCGAGTTCCGTAATACTTGCCTGCGCGCACCCGCCGACAGGACATCGCGCACACAACCATCTCCCTACATTTTCACTTCCACTTGGAAACACCCGAAATCACCAACACTACTGTTCACTGCGCTAGCACGTCGGGCTAGCCACTAGTCCAAGTTCGCACGTTCGCCTCATATAAGTGCCTGGTGGTAACTAAAATGTAGTTGTGAATCAGTTGATCTATTAATATGCGTGCAAGGATTGGGGCGTAATGCACGCGAACGCAGTATGTCAACGCCGAGTTTAAAGTTCACGTTGAATTGATTTGTCAGTCACGGGCCTGTTTCCACTGATGACAACGTAACAATACGTATCTCAATGGTTTTAATAGTACCTACTTGGATCTTTCATAATCAAATTACCTTATTGTTTACAAGAAAACATATACATGCAGACATCTCAACTGAAAAGCGTCTTTCTGATAAATCAATGAATTGTTTTAAAATCGGACTTCTTCCGTCAACTCTCATAGTAGTCTCGTAGTAGTAGTAAGACTACCCCTGCCAGTACCACAATATATTCAGAACTATATTTTAGTGGTAGACATACTTTCCATGTTTTGTGTAATTTTTGGCGTATTGATTATGATGCTTAGCTTACAAGTAAATATTAGTAAATTCATACAATATAAAATTAAAGGATCACAATATATAAATATTATATTAATACATAAATAAATCACGCCTTCTATGCTGGCCTGGGAGCGAACAAATAACGTAGAATAGGCCAGCCCCAACTCATCCCATGGGTGTTGTAAAAGTCGACTAAGGGATATTGCCCGGTGTAGACCAATAAGCACCTTGGGGCACCCGAATGGTGGAGGGCAAACCACCAACAACAGCGTACCTAAAGAGGGCTGGAGTCAAGCAGGCGGCCGGCTGTAAAACCTTAGCCATAACCTTGAGCAGTATGGATTGGAATGTTGTCATTCTAATCACTCTCTCCGTTCATGGGTCTCTCGACATGGTCCGTTCCGTCTCATTTCTATACATTCATTCATCACTAGCACCTTTACGGTGGGATGGATGATATGAATCAAAAGGGAGTGGATGGCTTGATGACGTCTGACATATGAATGGAAGATAAATCATACTGCGCCGACCCCAGATAGAAGAAGAAGAAATAAATAACACCTATATCCCCGAAGGGGTAACTAGAGGTGAAACTAGCACCGACGTTTCGCCAATTATGTTAGATCCCATGTAATAGGTGGCGAGCCCATTGCCATTTATCGGGCACAAAAGTCGCAGTACATTGCTAGGTGGTATAAGAGGAACGTTGCTCATCACTGATTTATCCTTAGTCGCCTTGTACGATACCCATGAGAGAGATTTGGGGTGGTGACAAATGTATTCTACTCTGCCGTCAGCGTCACCACACGGCATATATATTAATGCTTCCTATAAATAGACAAGGAAGATTTAACTATTTCGCTGGTGCAAATGCAGTTCGATTGAATATTAACTTAATTGAACGCGTGGCAACAAAAGTTCACCAAAGCACCGAAAACGTTTCCTTTTGTCGCGCGTTGACTATGGACGGCGGACGGAGTTGATTCGTTCGTATACGGCGTGGCCGATGTGTTATGTAAATTGTTTGAGTGGAGCCTAGGAATGCGACGCAGCAGAGGGGCATTATTATACGCACGTGTTTGCTGCCAACAATGGCAATAGTTTGATCGTCTCGCTACCACGGAATCATACAATGTAACTGAATAAATCCGCTTAAAACGAATTATAAGTTGGAAAAATGTAGAATGTTCTCTATGACAGCAGGTATAAAATATATAAATTGTATTTGTGTATTTGATAGAATCATACATAAATAAATAATATAGGTAAATATTTCTTCACACACACCTATCATCTAGCCCGAAGTAAGAAGCATAAGCACTTGTGTTATGGATACTAGATGACGGAAAAAGTTGAATATACTTGTTTACATATACCCACATACATTATATTTGATATATACATATTTATAATAAATACTACATAATAATAAACAATATAATATAATTAATAAACAACCATGACTAGAGTACAAATGTCTGAGTGCATCACAATGATTTGCCCCTACCAGGATTTCGAAACCAGGATAGAAACAAATAGTTACCAAGATATTGCTGCTAATGTCACTATAAAAATTTACATATTATTATGCAGATGTAAAAAACATAGACATAATTTCAGACTTACTGATAAGGTCACAACTAACATGTTTGCGGAAATAAATAGACACAAAACATTCGCACTGGGCTTGGGCCAGCGTGGGGGGTTATGGTGCATTCTCCCTATTCATCCTTTCATAGGGAGACAGGGACATTATGAAGCTGGCATTAAATATTTAATCGATACGCACACCTAATGAACAAGTTCGAATATGGTCGCCAAAAAATTATTCTATAGAGCAAAGCGCTGTAGAAATTTTAATAAGTTGTCTTAGCTACAACCACAAATATTAAGACACTTGAATATCCAAAATGTTTTTTTTTTTACCAATAATGAAATTTCAAAATACGTCTTTGATTGTTTTTTGTTTATCTTTCTAGGTCGCTATTTAAATAATGGAACGAGGTTGTGTCTGAAATAACTATAGTTTACTGTCTATGCCATGGCGGACTTTATTTTGAGAGAGAGGTACTTTAAGGTTGACATAACAAGTTTTCGAGGAGCGCAATTTGTTTCGCATTTATATAACAATAATTGAAAATTTGGGTACATTCAGGCTATATTATATTAGGCTAGTAGATTTAGGGCCTATTTCACAATCGACAAGTTAGTTCTGAGTAGCTTACTTGGCAGATCATTTGACAGCTGTAATATGAAATAAATGTCAATTGAACTGCCCAGTAAGCTACTCAGAACTTACTTGTCGATTGTGAAACAGGCCCTCGGTATTCACATTACCCCTATAATAGCGAATAAAAGATTTATTATTCAGTCTCAAACATACGATTCGCACAAAAATCCGCCATTTTTTTTTGGTATATTATTTTAATGGGGAAGGTAAACGCGATGTCTACACTGCGTCCCTATGGTCCAAAACAAAAAACACTAACTAAAACCATAACGCCGTAACATTAGATACTAAATATTTAATAAGTTATTGGCATGTGTGAAGTTATAATATTATTGGGCACTAAAAATATTATACTTATGAATACAAATCTCGTAAATTCCACCAATTGGAAGGTAAACGAACTAGAACGTTTTATGATGTCATTAAATCCGCAACCCTCCCACACAGTAGACTTATAAGGAAACAAAAAAACTGTTAATGATCTCCTCTGGTTTACCATTAGGTCTATTGACATTTGAATACTATGGACTCTTGCTATAATTATTGAAACAAGAACTAAGTCGAAGAAAGACATTGTAAATTGCGTGTGTGTTTCACACGCTGTGTGCGTCTATTCGAGGATAAAATTTTAGGGACTTTGATTTGATTTCATCCTGTTGCTTAGTTATTTAATAACAAAAACGAATAAATAAATAAAAGAATTACTTGTAAATAAAAGAAAATTAAGGGTCCAAAATTTAAAGAACACAGGATTTTGCCCTTAGGCTTGGAGTGCATAGTGCATCTCATGGAGTGTGGAAAGACGGACACTCATCTGCGACGTCCCCACTTAAGAGACAAGAATTCTACATAACATCGTCTCAGGATAGCGATAGCGTAATGCATTTAGACCCGCTTTAAAAAAAGGATAAGCGAATTATTATGATGATGACATAATAATATGAAAAAAGTACAAGAAAGATTTTTGTCACCCATGAAAGAAGGCAGTTGTAAAGGTAGAGTCGTTCAAATATCACGAAAGCAAATACATATTTATAGAAAACCCAACAACTAATACTTACTACTAAAAAATATTGATATTCATCAAAAATAAGCAAAGCAAAGTATGTAGTGCTTACTTAGTACTTGAATGGCGCCAGCCCCTCAAGATAAGTGGCCAATCTATTCAAAGTATCTAATAGATTACAAATGTATGAAGCTGACGCATTACAGAGAAGACAACATACGATAGTAGTGTCAAATGTAAGAGTACATACATACATAATTCACGCCTATATCACCGAAGGGGTAGGCAGAGGTGAACTAGCACCCACGCTTCGCCATTTATGCTAGGTCCCATGTAATAGGTGGCGAGCCTATTGCCATTTATCGGGCACAAAAGTCGCAGTGCTTTGCGGAACGCTGCTGCCCATTCCTCATCACTGATTTATCCTTAGTCGCCTTGTACGACACCCACGGGAGAGATTTGGGGTGGTGACAATTGTATTCTACTCTGCCGTCACCACACACCAAATGTAAGAGTAGTTGTCAAAAACGGGCATTTGTATTCTATTCGTCGAATAGATTGACCACAGAGGGGCAGGGGGCAACGCCAAGTGACCAATGTATTCTAACAGATAGAATACAACTGTATGAAACTGACGTATTACAGGGAACACAACATGGCGACCGTCGTGTCGAAAGCAAGAGTAGTTGTCAAAATATGACATTTGTATTCTATTCGAATAGATTAGCCTGTTGTCTGGAGTAGCTGAACAGAAAGCCTTTGTTTTTCAACATGCTCCAAGCATTAAGTCATAAATCAGACTTCGCGTACAGTGTTAACCCTGGGAAAGGTCACGGTTCACAGATCTCAGAGCCACAATGTCTTGGGAAACTCGTAGTAATTATATCGGAAGCTGCAGAAGACTGCTACCGGATAATGGTGTAGTATAAGATTTTTCCGTGACTACGCTTACGTGTGAATAACTCTTCGAAGTGCTATTCACAGATAAGCGTACGGTTGTACAGAACAGTCCCACTAGACAATTTATTTGAACGCATAGAATTCAAATGTATGAAAGTGACGTTTATAACAACATGACGACAGATCTTGTCGAATGTAAAAATGAAATGATGTCTGAAACTTACATGTGTATTCTATTCGTTCGAATAAATTGGCCCATTGTATTGAATTTAAAATTCAAAAGTATACTAATAATATTCTATTTCTATCTCTCAAAAATACTTGTTTCGTTATGAAATAAAGATTTTCCAAGACTTCTGAAAAAGTAAAACAATAAAAATACAGGGATATCCAAAATTCAAGCTTTAATATTAAATCACGAATTTAAGTGACGAAAACTTAACAATTTCGATATGGTGTTAGTACCATAGTATTTATATGGCTAGCATGGATTATCATGGATTCAAGATGCTCGTTAATTCTGTTACATGTTGTATAGTTAATTTATTAGATCTCTTTAAGGAACACGCCTAACAAAAATTGGCACATGATTACAATCAGTCTCACAATAAGTATTCAAAATTAAAACAATTTATGTTAGTTCGGGCTCGTAAAAGAAAAATTCGCAATTAAGTTTGTCGCGCAATTAACGAGAATTGGCTGAGAAATTGTGTACGTTGACGTCACAGTTTTCACTAGAGCCCAAACTGTTGTTTTATTGGCTTTTAACATGACAGCGGTGTTCAATAAATTCTTTTGTTTGTTGCATATTTGCCGATGTCAAAGATATAATACAAGATTAGATTTTGTTATGTAAATAGTAGGATGGGCTCGCGGTAACTGACTGTAACGCGGTCATTGCTTCTTCAACAACATTTTGTTTTGTGGTTTTTTTTTTGTATAACCTTTAAATTACACTGTATTCTTTTGTCTTTCAAATAAAGTTGAGGGTTGAAAGGTATTTGATACCAAGCCGAAAATACTCAAAAAATCCTCTTTCTGTGACATTTTTACTCTACATAGTCACGGAAACATCTTCTCAAAGCACAAGAGGCCTTTCCCAACTAAGCTAATAAACCATCACCTATCGGGTTTATTAGCTAAGTTCGGATCAACGGAACTATCACAAACATTTATAAAATATACTTGTATAAAAGTTTTTAAATAAAAACATGATTTATAGTAAACACCTAACGCCATTAAAATAACTTGTCTAGAATGACTGGTTATTAGGTCATCTGCCGAAGAACAGTTACGCCAATCGATCGTGACATACTACACACTTATTCACTCTTCGTGATGTGTATCTCTATGTTGTATCTCGTATGTTGCATCAATATTGACCAGGGAGCATAAAAATAATATAGAATGTGCCAGTCCTGACTCATCCAAGGGACGTCGCATAAGTCGACTAAGGGAGATTGCTTGATGCAGACCAATTACTACTTTGGGACACCTGAATGGTTAATAGGAATCTCCGAACAGCATACCCAAACAGGGTTAGGGTCAGGCAGGCAGCCGACATGAGGAGCTCGGTAGCGCAGTGGCATAGCGCGCTTGGCCTGCGATTGCGTAAACTAAGCAATGTTCGCTAAGGCCGGTCATTGGATGGGTGACAAAAAAATTATTTTCTCGAGTTCCTCCGTGCTTCGGAAGGCACGTTAAGCCGTTGGTCCCGGCTGCATCTGCAGTCGTTAATACCCACCAACCCGCACTGTGCCACCGTGGTTCTGGCCCAATCTTCCTATATTCTTCCATCCATAGGGAAGGCCCGTGCCCCAGCAGTGGGGACATTAAAGGGCTGGTGATGATGATGATGAGGCAGCCGACTGTGAAGCTAAAGATAAACCTATTCGAGGCGTGATAATGTATATGCCTTGTGGTGACGGCAAAAAAGAATAGGTACAAATGTCACCACCTCTCTCTCGTGCGTGTCGTACAATGCGACTAAGATTTATAATATAACGAGAAATGAGCAGCAGCGTTCTTGGTGCACCCTCTAGTATAATTCTACGATAAAAGTTCCGAGTAAATGGTAAAGCATCGCCCCCATTACATGGGACCTGAATTAAGCATCTCAGCCTACATCTTAGGGGAGCTAGGTGTGACTGGTAAATTGCCGTGAGGCAGATCCAGGATCACTGGAATGGTTTAGTGGGTATTGCTGGCGCTTCGTGCGCTGGGCGAGTCCCACACACGCCAGTCGCCTAGCTAGCGGCTGGTATGGTGCGTAAATGCATTCCACTCCGACAAAAAAGAAAAAAGGGAGCTAGGCGTGATTAATGTACGTATGTATATGCATACATACACATACATACATAAAACACGCCTATATTCCCGAAGGGGTAGGCAGAGGTGAACTAGCACCCATGTTTCGCCAATTATGTTAGGTCACATGTAATAGGTGGCGAGCCTTATCGGGCACAAAAGTCGCAGTACATTGCTATTGCTAGGTGTTACAATAAGAGGAACGCTGCTGCCCATTCCTCATCATTGATTTATCCTTAGTCGCCTTGTACGACACCCACGGGAGAGATTTGGGGTGGTGACAATTGTATTCTACTCTGCCGTCACCACACGGCACATGTATATGCATGTATGTTAAACAAGATACGTTTTCCTTATCAGATTGTTCGCGGTTGCATCGCAGCGTAGCCACACAAGCCTTAATAATAACAGCCTTTTACGACCTACTTTCGAACAATTACGCACGTGGGCTAAGCTTTGTTCGTTACAGGCTGCTTGAAGCGGTTGCAATGCTACAAGAGTAGAAAACACGGGAATCGATTCGATCTAGCAAATTGCCAGCGGTTTAGAAAACGCTAACGCATTACTTTTTCTTTTTCGCTTTTTCAGGAAAAAGCAAAGGCCTCTAGCCATGTCTTTAGTTTGATATTTTCTTGAATTTTATCATTGAGTTAATATGTTAGTAATAGAAGTTCAATGTGAATTTTAAAATTTGCCGGTAAACTAATGAATTCGTAGTTTTATTGCATGTTCCCTTTCAGTTAATGCAATTGTTATGACATTCTAAAGTGTTATGTATGATTTATTGGTGTTGTAAATGGGAAAGTTTTAATCGGTAAATTATTGTTAGTGTACCACAAATGCAGCGACTCCAGCCGACATAGCTCCTATGCCAAAATAATTTTATACTCCGAAAACAGTGATCATCAACAGAGTCGTCTAAAATATATCTAAACTCACACCATCCCCGAAGTGGTAGGCAGAGGTTGAATTAACACTTTATAGACTTATGCATGTAGGCCTGTATGCTAAAGGTTAGCCTAATGCAGGAGTAGGTAAGGTATTTTTTTGTCTTCTCCCATTTGAAAAGGTAACGGGACCTAGTCCATACAGCCATGTCTTCGGTGTTTATTTATTTAGTAAATTCCATTGAATTGTCTGTTGGACACAATTGTATTGCGCAATTCTTCTCATGTAAATAGCTATGATAGGACAATTGTCCAATTAAACAATATACGAGCAAGTTCACTTGTTGATTGGTCCACAATTGGGGCTGGGAACTCACAACTATCCGATTTTGCGCAACATGAATGGCTTTTTAAACTTAGCTCATAAGATAATGCTCTACTCACGACCGCATCAGTTTGACCATTTTATTTTTGATTCAATGACTAAATGCGTCTCATTCAAAACATTTCTACATGCTACATACAACTCAAATTGTCAATAACTTCCATCTATTCACGATGTTTGCTTGACAACGTGAAGAAGGTTAACGGACAATACCTTAATACGACCCCGGGGACGGACAGACAGACATAATCACTTATACATCATTAGTAAGTCAATGAGTCACCTTCTTACATTACAATGGTCACTCGTTGCTCAATAGAATGTGCCACATACTAAACGAATCAGTTTTCTTTGGAATATAAACAATCAGTTAAAATAATTGTACTGTTAGTAAGCTAGAAGGAATCATTAAATTTTCATCATGTTTATTTTAGAACTAAGTAAGTAAGTACTTTGAATATATTGTGAAGTTTTGATTTATGCTGATGACATGAAAATATTTAAAAAAATTGGGCATCTTTCTGACTGTGTTCTTTTCCAAAATGATCTTAATGACCTGGTAATTTATTGTAATAATAATCACCTATTGCTTAATCCTTTAAAATGTAAGTCTATAACGTTTACCCGTAAAGTGAGACCAATAAAATATGACTATTGCATTAATAAGGAACCTATTACTCGGGTGGCCGAGGTGAGAGACTTAGGCGTTTACTTGGACAGTAAGTTATCCTTCAATTATCATGTTGATCATATAACAGCTAAAGCATTTAAAATGCTTGGCTTTGTACTTAGAACTAGCAGAGATTTTAAGTTATGCTCTACAATGTTGGTGTTGTTTAATTCATATGTTCGTTCCATCTTAGAATATGCATCGACTGTATGGAATCCCCAGTACCAAAATAGAATTGATTCTATTGAGAAAATCCGGAATATAATTACCAAGCATATACAGTTTAAAGCTTTACGTTATGACCAACCAGTTCCATGTATTCCGTCACTTAAGGATCGGCGCATTGAAAGAGATCAAATGTTTTTATTTAAGATTTTGAAGAATTTTGTTGATTCTCCTTTTCTCCTACAAAATATATCATTGAGATGCCCTCGGACAAGTTCCCGTTCCCTAAAATTGTTTTCGTTGCCTTTTGCAAGAACTAATTATGTGAGTAACACTTTTCTTTTTAGATCTTGCGCAATGTTCAACAGAAGTTTTAAAATAATTGATCCATTCAACTGTAATCATGTTTTACACTTTAAGAAACAAATTAGAGATTTGTTGTACCCGCCTTAAAATTATGATCATAATGCATTTTACTTTTTTTTCAAATCTATTTTATTTTAATGGCCCAAATTTTTTGACAAATAATTTTAATTTGATTTTGTACTTTATTTTTATTCTCTCTCTTTATTATTATAAATGTTAATTTGGTATTCTTTAATTTATTTCAATTCTATTTTCTCTTTTGACATTGTTTAATTTTATGCAGTATATAAACGTTAATGGTTTTTTTTTTAATTGTATGTACCCATATTGTTAATCACATTTTTTTTTAAATATTTATTAATTGATTCGTTTGATTTATATCATAATTATCTGAGGAAACTTTGCTGATTTATGTGTTATTTATAATTTTTTTTTAATTTTATGTATTAATTAATTGTTTGTTTCCTAAATAAATAAAATAAAATAAAAATAAAAAATAAAAAAAATATTCTGTTTTCATTTTAACAATGCAAAACAGATCTTCTAAGGCTGGAGTCATAAATAACATAGAATGTCATGTATGATATTATTTTTATATTTTATATTTTTAGATTTATTATATTATTTTCATTCATGGATGGTGGATGGATTCTGTGTATATCAGTGTGGCTTTTGTTTGAAAAACAGACCTTTCAGTTTAATAAAATCTTTGACCTTTTATTTTTATAAGGATGAATGTAACTATGGACACAAAGAAAATATTCAGATATGCGAAGCCAAGGGAGTTGTAGCTAATATGTTCATGAATCATTAAATAAATAAAAATATCATTGAGTATACTATCATTTAGTGGTTAGTGGACGTAACCTTTTGTGTCAGACAATAAGGTCATGCTGGTGGCATAATGACAGCATTGTTGCAAGTAATACTATGTATAATTTGTGCTATATACAGTCGGAATCCAAGACTATGATCATATAAAAAAACGAAACAATTTCCAGACGTTAGGAAATGCATTATAATTGTTTACTGTGTTCTGTACTGCACTTTGTTTACTTGGTTTGGACTTATTTACTTATATACTTTGACATTTGCCAAAGTTATCTCGCCTGGTTTATCTCAGAGAGCGAGAGACGCTTCAAGGTTCAAACTTATCTCCGTATTGGGTTACAGTTGATTAAGTAACGGACTAGCAGGTGGCATCGGTATTTATTGTTTCATGAAATGTTATATAAAGTCCCATCATCGCCATTGTTTCATTCCGCATCTTTCGTCAGTTTCAATGTTCGTTCAAATTACAAAAACTTACCTTCATTTTGCTGAACAATAGCGTATGAAGCTATGCACGGTCAACGACACTGCAGACTACCAAAAACTTACAAATTTCCTCAATCGGTTGTTCGTAGTAAAGCACAAAGTCGATAGAGAAAAATTGACATTTTGTGGCAGCGTGAATGCTGTTACTGTTACGTTGACTGTACTTAAGATTTAAAGCTGTTAAAAATTTGTGAGATAGTCACGCTGATTTCGTGATATATGACCGAAAATAGGTTACATTGTGATGATATTTTTGATTACTTATGTAAATTTTTCGTCACAGCTCCGAGCCGGTGACTAATGGAGTTTACATACTTAATAAAACAACTGTTGTATCGAATATCTTATCTTACGTATCGCTAAGGCTTTATTTACTAAATTCAACAGCGAACAATAGGTAGGCATTCCGTATTTTGCGTTTAAAAGTTTATTTATGTAGGTACAGAGAGAAATTCTATTTTTTTTAAAGTTATAGTTTGCAAAATGTAGAATAATTCCTATGTCAGCAGGCATTTAAAAACTACAGCCTGCGATATAATCCCCACAAAATTATAATAAGCCTGGCCGCCATTTTGTTGACGTAATCTCGTGTCACAGTCTTTGATTATAAAAAAACGATAATTTTTTTTTATCAATCCTGTTTTAATGTCAATTTCTTCTACATTTAAATAATATTAGTCACATATTTTGCTAGCTGTACTTTTTGTTGCGGATGACATCACGTAGCTGTAAATTGACGTATTTTATGCATAAAAGTGTCCATTTTCCTCCATTTCCTAACGTACTAATTAAGTAGGTAAAGATTTAGTTAATTGTCAACTAAACGCGCTACCGAATTGACATATTATTAAAGTAATTAATTTAGGATATCATGTCACACAGGTACCTAGTGTATCTAACAAGTAATGCGTTAAATTCAATTTTTAGCGAAATTAATAAAATTAAAAATAGTCTACAAAAGACTAATCTGGGCTCCAATTGGATTCAATCACGACCATTCCAAGAATGATACCAAGTATCCGAATCATTCGTTCCCGCTTGTCTAAATATCCAAAGGATATAATGATAGAAAGAAATATTTAAAATTTTTCAAATAACATTCCGAGGAACCCAACTTTAAACTCAGGCGCATAAGGTGTGTGATTGTCTTGCGGATAAGCGATGACCTTAAGGGCTGTACGACCGGTTCGACCGCATGCTTCCCTGTCTCCATTTAGGGCCGCACAGTCCAATTCTGACCTTTAATTCTCTGGCAATAAGATCACAGGTCATGTGGCGAAAAGGCGTCTGGAATTTACAACGTGGCTCCGTACTAACATGTGGTCATAAATCGTCCGCCGTTGAGATGGCCTTACTTTATCTTTGAAATTGTGTATTTATTTCTGTCGCGTCACGTCACCTGTCGAGTGCAGTGACATTAGTCAACCTTCACAGGCGAGATACGAGAGCAGTTGTTTCAATACGAAATTTAGAAGCGCCCTGTGGTGATAGCAGAGTGGAATACGATTGTCTCAACATCTTATCATTGCGCTGATGTCCTAGAAGGCGATTAGGGTTTGTAAATAAATGTAAAGAGAATGAGCAGCAGTGTCCTGATACACCACCTATGATTACTGCAATTGAGGTGCCCATTAGGTGTCAATAAGCTCGTCCCCTGTTCGATGGGATGGGAATAGCTGGCGAAATGCGGATTTTAATCACCTCGGGGATCAATAGGCGTAATACATCTATAGACACGCTCTTAGCTGGATACAAACTAATAAAAAGATTGGAACACAAACACTTCGACGTTAAGTAGGTCGTGATCGACTGAGGAGTATTGAGATTACCCCGGATTTAGAAAGAGCGACCTATTGTACTTTTTTGGCAAAGTTTCTCGTATCCTATTTAGCTTACATCACATCTTTAATGATATTAGTAAACACTGAATGAATCAGTCTGCCAATCTACAGACACAAATCAATCTTTGACACAAATTCCTTTATACTTTGAAAGTTTATTATTCAACAAACAGGACAGCCTCTCTAGACAAGGTGGCCAATCTTTATGAAATAGAATAACTGACGTATTAGAGAGAAATCAACATGGAGACTGTCGTTTTAAAGATATGAGAAACTGTCAAAAATTCTCATTTGTATTCTATTCGTTCGAATAGATTTCGTCTAAAGGGGCAGGTATAAAAACAAATCAATGCAGTTTCTGCTTCGCTACTTACAAATGCATATTTATTTAGAAGTTAAAACTGCACCCCGATAGGTATATTTTCAACGACAAAGTTCATTCGTGGCAAAGTTGGGTTTTGGTTCGATAAACTTGTCGTATGTCGGTATCGAACTGAAATTACCATCACGTTCTACATTGGAGCGATACGAATAGATGACATTATTAGTAGATTGAACCGACGACGGAGACTTCGTAACTTCGAATGGTTCTTTTGTACGAAAACAAATTGCAGTTTGACATAGGTTTTGTCATCGTTTAGCTACGATACAATTGCATTTTATTATTGCATTGGGAGTTCCTTGGCATTTTATAACCTGACTTACATTCAATTGTGGAAACCAATATTATTACGTAAATGTCTCTTTTACCACAGAGCTTTCAATTGTTTCTTTTATCTATCCGCCAGCAAGGGTCTGATTCAGAAATTCTTAGTCACTTACTAAATTCGTAAAGCAATCATTTACTCAACAAAGAACACAATAGAGGCCAGCACTCACTCATAATTATTATAAAATAGTCACTTCTATTGTAGTAGTATAGTAGAACGTCTATAAGGTATTCCACTACACCTAGCCTTTACATTCTACTACACCTAGTGGACATTAGGTATAGGCTCTTATTATTTTATTTTGGATAACAAAGAGTCATACAATTTAGTTTACATCGAAAGACTAAAACTAACATTTTTGTGAAGGTGTGCAGAATACAATAGTCAACACCCCCATCTCTCCCGTACACAGCAGCGTTTTTCTTATACCTAACACCTAGCAATGTACTGAAATTTACGTGTCCGATAGATGGCAATAGACTAGCCACATGAGACCTCACCTAATTGCTGAAAAGTGATGTTTAATTAACCTGAGCCTATATTATACCCACAGGTACAGTAAGGCCATTAGTGACAAAAACTAGCATGAATCTCACATCAGGAGCACATCATGTAAAAAGTCTCGTTTACCCAGCACACCTAACCTTGCGTTTCTTTGTGGGAAACAATTTTAATGGAGGGCCATAATAAAATTTACTGCTTGATTACCTCACAAGTGACGATAAACAGTCTAGCTAATTAGGTAACAATTAATTCGAATTCCGTTTGAAATAGGATTCGCAGAAATATTCCGACAGAAATGCGAAACTAACGTCGCGTCGTCTTGCGTCCAAACTATTCATTAAGAACGAAATAGGTAATTTCAACAAAGAAAAACGAATGATGCTAAAATTTTTGTTAACAACATTTTAGTATATTTTAAGGACAAATTCGAAAAGTAGGTAGGCTATGAATTTGATTAAGTGGTTATCTTGCTGCGACCTCTTTTCTGTACTTTTTTTATGATCCTGCTGTTTTCAAAAGGATGTCATGTTTGATAAGTCACGTTTCCGATTTACAATTATTGGACGAGAGATATTAAATCAACTGAGAGTTTGTGGTTTTTCTCATACCGATCCCGCAGCTGAAAAGTTATAAGATGCACAATATGTAGACAAAAAGAAAGACCTTTTAGGGGATAGAGCTGTTCCGAGTTGCAAGCAGAAATAACATATTTCCAAGTATGTACATAGCCAGTAATCGCCAAAAGAATATCGATGATAAAGATAATAAAACCGCACTTGTACCTAATGTAATCGACAGACAGTCAGTGTTGATTGACAACAATAACAAAAGATTAAACTTAACAATAAAGATATATGGGCTTCAATTAGAATATCATCTAACTAAGCAGTTCAACAAATATCCAGAAAAATATGTTATAACTTTAATTTATGAACTATTTATCAAAGATTATGTTTTGGGAGCCGTCATCGATTTGTATTTGAAAAAAAATCCAGAATCCACAAAATTACTCAGTTATTATAAAGCTGTGATGGTAAATACATGTTACTAACCCAGTTTGCTTCAGATGCAAAGCTATTACCTATATCTAAAGAAGTAGTAGTTGAACGCCGGACGTTCGATCAAGCACGTAATAAAACTACGCAACATTTCCATTTCCATGTAAACGTACAAATAAAATAAATAAACATTTCAGAACAGCAATTAGAAAATTCCTGGCCAAGTTTTAACGCCCATTACACTTTCCCCAAAAACGGACTTTATTCCTTTGAGACAAGAACGTTCAGAAATTAAATCTGTGTTATGTTTGGTTAGCAATACGCTAATATCATTAGGTATTTACTTGGGCCAATGAAGCATTTGCTGCGTCTGACATAAGCATAATTTATTGTACAAACGTTTGCTCAAATATTAGAGTCTTTCGACTGATAATACGCAGAGCAATATTTGGTTAGTAAAAAATTGTTTGTCATAATAATACATTGCGTGATATAGATACGCTGACTTGTTCATCTTATCAGGTAGGTACTGTATACGTACATGATTTTATCCGTCAATAGTAGCTTACGCTTTGTAATCTTACTGATATATTTAATGTTACTTAGGTTATTAAATTTCCTTATTATGGTCACTGAAAATCCCTATGCTAAAATGGGTTGAAAACTCTTTCCATTCCATGGATTTACCGTGAGAGTGCCGGGTCCCTATTGGGTAGAGAGGGAAGTCAGGGGCAGCGTTTGGGACTTGTGACCCGAGTGTAGGTTTACGGGTCTCCTCTACAACATGTCAGTCAACACTCACCTTCGCCACCCCGAAGGGAACCTTCTTTATCTGCCCAGCCATATTTGCTAAGATTCTGTTAGAACCACCTTAGACACACGTTCCAGTATAGAACTTACGAAAACTCTAGATAGTCAGATAGACAAAACTCTAGGCTAAACTTCTAGAAAGGCCAAGTCTTTTAGTAGTAATGTGTGTAGGGATTTAGCTGGTATACCTCTCGCTTCCACCTCAACAGCTATACAATTAACATCGCATGTAAATCAAAAAGGCTGAACCTTCGTGATCTCGGCTATGAAAAACTAAATCAACATAATATTATTACTGAGGAAAGTGGGCTGATTAATAGCTGGTCGGTAACGTCAGCTAATCTCATTACGTATGGATATGTAATTCATTACGAGGGAGGTCGTTGCTCGTGCCGGTTTTGTGTGAACCGTACTTTTCGATCGTGCGACCGGTACACGTGTAAACAATGGCTCCTCCAGGTTTAACAACCCTATGCTATTGTGACATAGTACAACGTGCTTTTGTGTTTTGTGTTTCGGGGAATTCAAATCCGTAACCAACAATTAAGGAATTAAACTACTGTCATTGTGAAATACAAAAAACAAAACATTTTCAAACAAGATGAAATCTGAATTCGTTACAAATACAAATACGATTCGAACAATAATTAAGGAATATAATTTAGGAAGTAAGGCTTGCAATGCAATTATGTATTAAGACTTATCAGACCGTGAGCGTCCGAATATCGGCGTATTCGATACTCCAATCCAAAGTTATTCAGCTAATTATACACTTTCGCTGTACAAGGCAATTTTCTCCGAAGTTGCATTTTAATAATATCTTCACGCTTTATTCAAATACGAGTGATCGTTGTTCTTTATTCGTTCAAACAGAACATCCACTCTCACTTTCATGAGAAATCAGCCGAACCCCATACGTTCCCAACTATTTGGCATTTGCGGATAGTCGACGACTAGATTCCTTTGCGTGCATGCATTTTGTTGCACATGTATCATTATTGCCGATGTCTCTATCATTACGGTCGTTACACTGTTTTTATTTACTTGTTTTGTAACTATCCGCGGTTGATGGTGATTTAGTTCTTGCTTCATTGAGGTCTTTAACCTTTTCATCTGTGAATTACTACCTTTTACTTTTACCACCACGTTTCTTTATTCTAAGCGTTATAACGGTTTCTATTAGCTCAGCGTTATAAAAAGTACCTACTACGGCTTCGAATGGGAGAACTTGGTTTTGTGAATCCAAATTTACTGGACCATGTTCATGTCCGAATATTATGTAGTTAGCTATATTTTTTATCTGTTCCATTGGCTATTTTGGCAGTTTAAAACGAATTCGTCTAAGTAATTAGTTCAGTTATAAAAATGATCTTTATCTGTTCTGTATCGGATTCATCTTCACCACTAACAATAAGTTACTCAAGTTTAATTCATCACGGGGCATTGTGTTAAGTGCAAATGATGCAGACTCGTTTTTTTAGTAGTGACGGTGTTTGGCAATCGCTGTGTTATACAAAGGCATTCAGTCAAGGCCGGTTACAATTAAAATATCGATCAAAGCGGAACACAAATAAAAAAAACACATTCAAAACAATTGCACTTTGTTAAAATCACGAATGCATTTCTTAGAAATAGGAGTTAAATGCTTGCAAGAGAGTTAAAAAAGAGAATACACAGGTGTTAAATTAAAATTGAATGATGCTGTCGTATATAAAATACCTGCCAGGCTACCATGCCCTAGCAGGCATTTAATAAAAGACGGGCTACGGCGAAAACTGAATGCAATGCATTCAGATTTTGATTCAACTAATCTCAATTAGCTCCATCAGAGCTCGCTCATAAACCAAATTAATAAGGGCAACCACTCATCACGAGAGGCACTCACCGTTGGTGCAAAAATAGTCATCTTTATCCAAAATCTCATGCTGGAAGCCATAAGCGGGCAGCCATGCATGTGAGCCCGGTGGATCGGGCCAATCCGATATGCGAACCTCCTCCATTTCGTCATAAACACAACACTGCACTCCACAATGGTTTGCACTACAGCACGAGCATGCATGGACTACCTTTTCGTTCGTCCATTAGGCTGTCATTTGGGGCGATAACGGTGTATGATTCGGTGCGGTGTCGGCAGCCGGCCGGGCAGGTGCACTGAAATAACCGCGGTAGGACGCGCGCGCGCGGCGGGGTGCGGCGGCTGACTGGCGCGCGCGCTGCGATCTCTCCACAATCCAAGCAAGAGTCAATTCTCGATATCTATTCCGTTCCAACAAAAAAGCCAGACGCCCTCGGCGCGCCTCAGCCGTGCCTTCGGCTGCATGCAGCCCCGAACGGAAACCGTAGCGGCAGTCGCGAACTCGCAAAACTAGATTCGATTTGAATAACCAGTTGTAAACGTGACTTGGGCACTTTTGGAAACAATTAGGCTCGCGTAGTTCTGCAGGGCTCGTTATTATGAGTGTGCAAATTTCGTGACGTTCGCGTTCCGCAAATAATTCAAGGCCAAACAAAATGCTCGGCTAGGCTGCGCTTTGTCCGCTTCTTTCTCCATCAACCTCGGTTCAATAACTGTTCTTTAGCTATATCAATATTTTTCTTAACTTAAAATGTTTCGCTGTGCTCTGCCTTAACTAATGACAAGGTTCCAAAATTCTTCAAGCATGTTGTTTACTTCACCTAAATCTTGGATATAGGTACCTACCTACTTAATTGTTAATTGCTCTTTTCTTTCTGATGAGTGGTGGACGATCAGAAGCCAAATCTTTTCCTTTGTCCTTCTCACTTAAAAGTCGCTTGTTTTGACTGTGTCCTAGTTTTCCAAACTTTACATTCACAGACCTTTCTTCAGACGATTTATTATATCTTTTAAATTTTATATCTGTTATTTTGACGTTCCGTTTCCTCATAAATCCTCGATAATTTATTAACAGATAAAAATACACCAACATTAAATCCGTAGATACCATTGGTACCTAAAAATTTCTCTTCTTCGATACTAGTATCAATTTCAGTGATATCTACATCGTTTTAATACAACAACAAAAAATCACGCTTAAAATGGCTTCCATTCTCTTCATTTTCGAATCTAAACGATTAATTCAGCCTTACTCAACTCACGATTACCTTACATACGCGTTGTTACCAATCTTCGAAAGCAGAAATTAGGAGAAAGTACCCACATTTGAGGCTATTTCTATGAACTGTTCTAAACGCAGCGTAGATCGGTGACCTACGAAAGCAAGAAAATATTAAATTACAGATGTATTACTGCTTGTATAGAGCAATAGCTGTATTCTGTGACAATCGGTCTTTCACATGCAACAACCAGTTAATTCACTAAGGTACATACATACATACATACATAAATCACGCCTACATCCCCGAAGGGGTAGGCAGAGCCGAACAAGCACCCGCGTTTCGCCAATCATGCTAGGTCCCATGTAATAGGTGGCGAGCCCATTTTAATATAGGTAGGTACTACTATTCTACATAGAATACTTCCTTCTCGTGAAATTACGTGTATGAAGAAATTTTAAAGACTGCGAACATATAAAGAGTACTTCGTTCGATTCCAATCAAGTTATTACACAAATTTCCATCTCAATGCTTCTGAGGAATCCGTGTCCATATTAAAAAAGTCGCCACACCACAACCAAGACGCAAGCAAGGAGAGAAATCACATCGTACTTATAGTCATTACGAGAAACTGTGTAAGCAATTCCGCTACTAAAACATTTTCGTTGAGATTAATGCGAAAAAGATGGCCGATCATGCCGTGTGATATTTGCATTTTACTTTCTATTGTTTTTGTCAAATATACGAAGGCCTGCGCGGAGTCAATGAACCCGACCTTTCCGGTTGTGGGGAGGGTAGGCATTGACGCGTGGAAATTGTGCAAACGTTAAAAGTCTTATTGCAGGTAAGTACTAAGTAGGTATGAAAAAATAAACGTTTATTTACATAATATATGGATGACTTTATGCACTCCCTAAGGAAACTTCTAAAAAGGTCCAGCGCCACTAAGCAATGGACTAACTGATGTGACGTTAGATAGAACCATAGCGGTATTGCCGTATACCCTCGGAGTAAATAGTCCTATTTACTCTGAGGGTATACCTAAGTAAATATTTCTCCTTTTTGATAAAAACGAGGGAATCAATATGTAAATCACAAGTAGAAAAATAAAGCAAATCATAGTAATAGTAGGTAAACTGGTTAAATTAAGAATTAATCTAATATTCTAATCTCCTAGGATGGCAGATAGTATGTAAGAGTCTTCTGGAGTGTCCTCCATGGCCCCTTACGGTTCCTAACTTGCTAAAGTGAGAGCTTCATGAAACTCTAAGAAAAAAGTTCTAAAACATTCATAATAAATCACGCCTATATCCCCGAAGGGGTAGGCAGAGGTGAACTAGCACCCACGTTTCGCCAACTATGTCAAGTCCCATGTAGTCCATGTATAGGTGGCGAGCCTATTGCCATTTATCGGGCACAAAAGTCGCAGTAAATCGCTAGGTGGTATAAGAGGAACGCTGCCGCCCATTCCTCATCACTGATTTTTTTTTTCATCCTTAGTCGTCTTGTACGACACCCACGGGAGAGATTTGGGGTGGTGACAATTGTATTCTACTCTGCCGTCACACTTGACTTAATATGGTATATTATTATGTAACATTATTTTCAGGGGGTCAATGACAGAAAATATCCATTTAGATCAAAATACCTCCTGGGATCAAATTGATCAGTTCAAACTAGAGATGTTCCAACTAGTCGCCGACTAGTCGGTAAAGCCGACTAATCGGCCACTTTTGTAGTCGGCGAATAGTCGGCGACTAGTCGGCAAAAAGCGCCGACTAGTCGGCTTTGTACTTTCTGTCTAACTCTTTATACATTCTCAATAAAATGTATACAGGGTTAAAACACCACCAACCTCGCAGGGCCGCATATTTATATAGCTATATCATAAATGACGTGGATTATTCTACGACTTTTAATATTCGTTAGAAATTGCACTCTAAACCAAAAATTAAATTTCAAAATCTTAAACCGGGATTTTATTAACATTTCTTAGGAAACTAATTGAATTAATATTAACGTTATAAACACTTGCTTATGATGACAATGTATTATATTATTTTAAAAGTAAAATAATTAACTTTCATTTTATTTATTATCACCTATAAAAATGAATAAATATTTCTTGCTAATAATAAATTATTATGTTTGGTTTATGGGCTTGTACACAAAACTACGATGAGACGTCGCATCGTAAAAATCTTGTTAAAATTTTTTGTCTACTAGCTCTATTAACGGTTTCCATGGCTCTTGTTTTTTGACGTTTGGAATTTGGAATGCGAAAGTTTAGATCGATTGATTGATTGTTTGATTTTTCAGGTAAATTTTTAGGCGAGAAAAAAAATGCGTAAAAAAAATATTTTTCGAGACTGTAGAGCTGTCAAACATCGAACGAAGATTATGGAAACCGTTCGTAATCCAATTCGGAAATTTCAGACCAATGACCATGATCGGCTTGGCCGACAAGTCGGCCAAAGTCATAGTCGGCGCATCTCTAGTTTAAACATAAATCAGAAAATAGTTTTTTTTGAGATAATATTACTTATTGGCTTATAATGCTGTAAAACTACAGCTTGTCTATTCAACTACAGCTTGTCTTCCGCACTAGACGTATTTTAGGTTGATCACGACCTCCATAGTGCGTATTAGGAGCGATAACAACTCCATATAGACGTCCATTGGCTTCCGGCCAAAAGCGACCGAGTGCCAATCGAATTTTATTGGGATTTTTAAAGGAAACATTTAAGGAAAGCATTTCTACGACCGACCATCTCGTATATTAACTGAACGGAGTTATGCATGCGTGATCCAATCTTTTATTTATGAAAATAACTTCCTTGAATTAAGTTACTTGTGAAATTTAAGGAAACGTTATTATTAATATATGATACGCTGTCACATTATATTATTAATTTATTATTATTATTCCAAGAAAACAGCATATGGTAAGTACTTACAAAATAATTTCCATGAAACTAATATATTTGCAAAAGTGTTGAGGTGCTCAACACTCAACGCACAATGAGCAATCACAAATAAATAATCACAAAGGTCTTAAGCATAGTAACATATAAACTCATTATTTGATAAAAAAAGGCAATACTTTTTACCACTACATCCGGCGCAGAGCATTACCCCTCTCCGCCTCGTCAGGCTAGTTCAAAATCCGGTGCGCAGGCGCAGCAACGCATGACGTCGCTGCGCAATGCACCGTGTGAGCTGCCCTTGTAATAGGTGAATCAACGCCGCGAACCACTTTGGGATACACTGACTGATTATTTGCTTGATACATTAACCTACCTCAAGAGTAGTCTGTAATGCGGTATCTCACAGAGAGGATCCTAAATATGGTTTTATTTGAGATCTTCGGCGTCACCGATCATAATGTCTCATAAGTTGTCATCTTGTCGTTCGTGAAGTGAAATCCAACAAGAAGGGATGGACCCTCCGCGATGTTCATTTTTATGCATACCTATATAAATAACGCCTATTTAGACCTACAATGAGGAATATTGATAACAATTGTATTAAAAATTTCTTATGCTGACTCTTACTGCTAACTCTTACTATAAATCAGTATGCAGAATTAAGCAGGTAGTAGTAAATAAACGATTCTGCTCAGGTATCCACGGATCAACAGTACGATACGGTGTCAGGTCGATCGCGTGATGTAACTATAGATGTAAAACACTAATGTGTAATGTACATCACGTATGTAAACCGGTAAAATGTCGTTAAACCCCGTCGTAAGATCTAGTTAGTATAAATTACTCATAAAATCACGCTTCTGTATCATCGAAGATGTTAACGACGGAGTGGACTGTAGGATGGGAATGGGTACACGTAGTTGTTCACTATGAAATTGGAGATTTTCAAAAGCAGAAGTCTGACAGTGAGGCCACTGTATCTAACAAAGTTTGTGAACTATAAGGGTGTTATTACAAACCAGTGTTTAAGACGTGTTTTGGTTAGGAAGTGTTTCAATTTGATGTTGCCTCTTTTTTGTCAGTAGGTTCTGGCAGTGACAGCATCTGATTCAAACACTTCTTAACCAGACCACAGTCTTGATTTATTATTGTAATAACACCATTTGTTGGGGATCAGGTGCCATTATTACGGTCCTAATGATCCCACTTTAATATTAAATAAAATAAATGAAATTAAATAAAATTCAGCACATAAAAAAGAAAAACTGTATT
The DNA here is from genome assembly GCA_963931975.1 of Cataclysta lemnata. Lineage (NCBI taxonomy): Eukaryota > Metazoa > Arthropoda > Insecta > Lepidoptera > Crambidae > Cataclysta > Cataclysta lemnata. The sequence continues at coordinate 3,545,688 of OZ008342.1, forward strand.
GCACTGAATAAAATATATAATAAAAGACAAGCTGTTATTTTACAAGTTGCTTAGCAACCGTCACCTTGTTATTTTACACGGTTGCCAAGCAACCACAACATCCTCCGAGACAAGAGAAAAAAAAAAAAATTATAATTAAAATAAGCAAACATTCTTAAAAAATAATAAAACAATCTAGGAACTTAAATCTAATTCTAAGGGGTACAAGCATTTAAGAGAACGGGTGTAAATTCCTTTAGTGGTCTTAACTTTAGCAGCTCGACAAACACCATCGATGCCTGTAAAAATCTCAACAATTACACCTAAAGGCCAAAAAACACGCTTTTCTGATGTTTCTACCAACACAACGTCCCCCACTTTTCCGAACTTAAAACAATACTCCCGTCCCTTATGAACTAATAAACTTAAGTATTCCTTAATAAAACGCGACTTTAGATCTTCTCTAAGGTTTTGTAAATATCTTAGTCTAACATTTAAAGATTTCCCGTCCAAATGATTTAAATCAGCGACATCTGAACACGGAATAGGCTGTAAAAACATCCCTGGTGTTAAGGGTTGTGTTAAAATATCTACATTGTCGCTAATGTAAGTCAAGGGACGAGAATTTATAATAGACTCACATTCAGTTAAAAGTGTTTGGAATTCTAAAAGTGAGACTGAGGCCCTACCAAGAACGCGGCGAAGAAGTTCCTTGACCATTCGGATCATGCGCTCCCACCATCCTCCCCACCACGGACTAGCAGGTGCTATTAAGTGCCATTTGATTTTATATTGGCTTGACTTTTCCGCTATGACATCCCAATTAACTTTTAATAAATTTTTTGCCCCGACAAAGTTGGTGCCATTATCAGAGAAAATGTCGCGAACTCTCCCTCTTCGCGCAATAAAACGCCGAAGAGCTAACAAAAAATCATTTGTGGATAGACTTTCTACTACTTCCAAATGGATCGCCCTATAAACACCGCATGTAAATAGAACTAGCCATGCCTTAGTTCTGCATCTCAACACAAAAGGACCTGCCAAATCGATGCCGGTAGTTTCAAACGGCTTGCTATCCGCTCTAGTGCGGGCGACTGGAAGAGGCGCCGGTGGCGTTTTATATGAACTTGATCCTGTTTCTGACAAACTACGCATTTTTTGGATACCCTTTTTACAAGTAATCTGACACCAATAATCCATAAATTATCTCTTAAATTAGCTATTAATGTCTGTGTGCCTGCATGATAGAGTTGATTATGTTTTTCTATGACCAACCTTTCTACAATTGGGTGTTTTGACGGCAACAATATGGGATATTTATAGCAATGTGGAATGTGTTCTGAAAAAAGCTTTGTTTTAACCCTGATTATGCAATCACTATCTATGAAAGTACATAAATTACGATAGGTTTCGTCTTCTTTGAAGTACTCTTTTTGTATGCACAAGTACACAGCTTTCTCAGCGTTTTCAAACTCTTCTACAGTTAAGCTACAATATAAACGATTACAAACTTTTGAACGACAATTAAAACTAAATCTAAAAATCCAAGCTACCATTCTTATTATTTTAGTGTATCTCGAAAAATATAATAAACTATTCGTAAAGTTAACCGACGTAAAGTTAAATAGTACCGTATCTCCACAAGACTTTTCTGTCACGGTTAGACTATCTACAGGAAACGGCCACTCCTTCATATTTAATTTAAGCCAACCGGGGCCTTCCCACCACCGTGAGCTTAGTAAGACTTCAGCATCGCAACCACGTGATGGAAGGTCTGCTGGATTAAACGAACCTGGGAGATGATACCAGTCTTGAATTTTTGTTTCTTTTCGTATCTCCTTAACTCGATTTTTAACAAAGACATTGTAGTTTCCATTGTTTTTGATCCATGACAACACTACCATCGAGTCTGACCAAAAATAACAAGTATGTTTCACGGCAAGAGCATCTCTTGTCTGTACATATAAACGAACAGCTAAAATAGCAGATAATAACTCAAGTCTAGGTATAGAAATGTCCGACAAGTTTTTGTTTGGTGAAACTCTCGATTTAGCCGTCAAAAGTTTTATGCATACCTTACCCTGAAATTCACTACGTAAATATAATGTGGCAGCATAAGCCTCCTTACTGGCATCACAGAAAGCATGAATTGTAAGATCACAACAATCAATATCGTCTATAGTGATACGTCGCGGAATACTAACGTGACTTAACGCGCCTAGCTTATTCGCCCATCTCATAAAATTTCTACTTATCATATCTGGTACCTTTTCATCCCAAGTAAGCTTGAGTGCGTGAACATCTTTTAAAATTATTTTCGGTACAATCGAAACAGGACTAGTAAATCCTATCGGGTCGAAAACTTTATGTGCTAAGGAAAGTATTAATCTTTTAGTTACAATTTTGTCGTTAAACTGTAAAGAGCTGGTATTAACAGACAAGGTATCGAATTTAGTGTTCCACATCAAGCCTAGCGTTGACACTATGGTTTCTTTTTCAGATGGACCAATAACCCAACCTCTCAGATCCATTTTGGCCATAGCCATAAGCTCTCTCGATTGCTCTATAAAATTTGTCGCTCCTAACTCTGTAGTACTAGTTAAGCAATTGTCAACATAAAACGATTGCTTTAATATGTTAGCTGTGCCCTTTAAGTGCTCGGGTATTTTGTCGCTTTCGAGATGATAAATAATAGTTGCGTTTAATAAAAACGGACTCGATGTAACTCCAAAAACGACACGGCAATGACGGTACGTAATTAACGACTGCCTATCCTTGTTAGCCCACCATAAAAACTGTAAATATTTACGATCAGTTTCAGTTAAGCTTATCTGTAGGAAAGCCTTTTTTATGTCAGCAGTAAGGCCCACAGATCGCATGCGAAAATTTATTAACAGTTTTGGTATTAATGAAAGTAAATTGATACCTTTCTCTAATGAATTGTTAATAGAATTGCCATTAAAGTCTTTCGCAGATGCGTCGAAAACTGGCCTAACCCGTGTGGTAAGGCTAGACTCTTTAATTACGGCATGATGGGGTAAAAAATGCCCACAGTCGTCCTCCTCTACCTGTTCTATGATACCGCAATCTAACCACTCCTTCAGAGAGGAGTCGTATTCGTTAAAGTTACCTGTACACAGAAGTCTTTTGGTTGTTGAATGCAGACGCTTTATGGCTAATTCCTTATTACTCAATAAATCATTATCCCCTCTCCATGGCAAGCGTACTTCGTAACGTCCATCAGTATTTATAGTCACCGTGTCTGAAAAATATCTCATTATTTCTCTTTCAACCACCTCACTGTTTTTAACCTGTGTCGGATCTTTTATACCGATACAGTCTAGGTCCCAAAGCTCCGCGATGTGTAAACTATTTATGGTCTGAGTGATGGTGGAAGCGCAAGCATTAATGGTAACGCCTTGTAAAACCCAGCCTAACTTTGTTCGCAAAGCAACTAAAGAATCATTCACCTGTACTATCTCTCCTGTGTAGAGAAAACCTGAGTGGTCAGCCCCTATCAACAGTCCTATTTGTGAACACTCATAATGGTTGTCATTTAAAATAATATTATGGTTAGCGAGCGTATTAAAAACCTTAGGATCATTTAAACTTGGCAAATAACCGCAGAGTTTGTCCTTGTCTAAGACGGAAATAATAAATTCGAACTTACCAGTAAAATCTTGCACACAAACTTTATAAACATTGTGTTTTGAAAGGGTAGATTCAATCCCGCCAAATAAACTATGCGTTAAGGACTCACTGCTTGTCGGTTTTAGTCCTAAAGATTTAGCGACATCTTTGACTATATATGAACGTTGAGCGCCGCTATCGAATAATGCTCGTACCTTTACAACTTTGCCGTTATAAACTAAATTTACAATTAATGTCTGTAACAAAGTAGAATTATTATTTTTATGTGATAACAAAACCTTTTGATTTGTATCCGAACTGCTTTGACATTCATCATGTTTCCTGGTACGGTCATCTTTTGATACATTCGCAATAACATTTGAGGTAGCAGATTGCTTGGTTATTAAATTAACCTCTGGACACATGATGTATGTATGCCTTTTCATACAATTTAGGCATTTCGGATAAAGGCGACACCTGTTCGCAAAATGACCAACTTTCAAACAGATTAAACATGCTCTCTTTCCTTTTAAAAACTCTTTTTTCTGATCTAAAGTCATAGATTTCGTGCTAATACATTCAGAACTATTATGCGTGCTCTTCTCACACCAAATGCACTTCTTGTCATTCTGCTTTTGTTCGCAGGCTCCGCGGTTTAATGGCAGTTTTCTTTCTTGGTTGGTTGCAACACACGCTGCTGTCGGCTCTCGTGTCTTTGGAGGGTTATTAAAACCGTTCATTGCGAGCTGAATTTTTTCCTCGCAATCTACCTCTAGCTTCAGAAAATCCATTAGTTGTCCCAACAAATCTTTATTTGGTAGCTTCGGTGAACGTTCCCAGACTCGTAATATGCTCTCCGGTAGTGCTGATTCAACCAAAGGATAAAGAATGGCAGCATTTTTATCGGTTGTAACTCCTAACGACTCAAGTGCGCGTAACTGTGTGTTCAATTTGTCATATAAGGCACACAAATCCGATCCTTCCATATTATGTCTTTGTTGCAAGACCAGATCTAATAATTTCCGCACATATGTTTGTATAATAAGCTCATCCTTAGCAAAACGCGCTTTCAATTGCTCGATGGCGTTGTGATAATTGGCTCCACTAGGGGGAAAACTCTCCACTAAATCACGCGCTGGTGTTCCAGGTTCTGTAGCTTTAATCAAGTACTGGAACTTATCATCGTCATCAATACTTTTGTCGTCGTGAATCTTACGAAATTGGCCCCAGAAACCAATCCAATTTTCTACACGACCATCAAACTGACGTAATTCAATCGCTGGTAAACTAAATTTCCGTTTCGAATGTCCAGCCTCTTGTGATGATGTATGATTTTTGGCACATACCTTTAATAATTCTTTTAACTCATTCACCAAACGCTGGCACTCTATTTGGCGATCTAATGTGTTTTCGAAGTCCAAAAGGTCCATCATCTCTTCTTCAGGAAGATTGACGGCGTACAAAGTTTCCTGCAAACACTTATCGCTTTCTTTTAATGCGAGTCCAGCAGTAGTAAGGTTACTGACTAAACTTTCAATATGTGGTTTTTGTGCAGACTCCACATTTTGAAGAAAATTTTTTACCTTCATTACAGCAAAAGTTAATGCGCGTCGCTGTATTGTCCGTTGTTTTTTCGCAGCTTCTATCTTATCTGCATCGGTCGCCACTTGTTGGGGATCAGGTGCCATTATCACGGTCCTAATGATCCCACTTTAATATTAAATAAAATAAATGAAAATAATAAAATTCAGCACATAAAAAAGTAAATCTGTAATGCACTGAAAAAATATAATAAAAGACAAGCTGTTATTTTACAAGTTGCTTAGCAACCGTCACCTTGTTATTTTACACGGTTGCCAAGCAACCACAACACCATTACTGGGTTGGTATTCTATAGAATAATTGAAGTGAGATGAGATGTGAAAGCTGTAGGTTTTGACATAATATTGGGACTGTTTCTCTACTTTCTTAGCATGGCGTGACTATTATGGTAGACATATTTCCACTTTTGACATTTCACCGCGGATTCCGTAGTGAATATTTATTTTGTGATTACAGAAAAGCTGTTTAAACGTTTTGGTTCTGTTTCGCATAAGAGCTGTCTAACTTAAAAATCTGTGTCAGATTTGGTATAAATTTTTTCGCTGGACAGCAAAGAAATTTACACCAACCGCGTTTCTGAAGGTCTATTTTTACACCTTTCCAAATATGTATGTTGATGTATTTATGGCTGCGAGAGTTATAATAAATTGTTGTATGTCATCATTATAGAGTGAGAGCTTGTATTGGGTGTCAGCGAATGCAATGAGTTATCTTGTCACAATATTATACTTAGATACTGAAATAGTGGGAAAAATCGACTGTCTGTTCTTCGTGACTGCTGAAATCACTACATGCAGTGTATCTGTTGAAATATTTTAGCTTAGTATTTGATAAATAAGGAACGACGTGTTGCGTCGATGGAATTTTATTTTTAAGTCAAAAACCTAAATCCTACTGATATTAATTTTGGCGCCCATGCAGGGACTAATTGTTAGGGACTAAGCTTTAAGTACTTTTGTTTGACCGCCAATAATAATGTCACATATTATTTTAATGTTTTTATCTCTGTCAAATCATTTAATTAGGTTTTAATGAAAAACTATCTATCAGTAGTACGATACTGACCGTGGTACCGTGAATAACGTAACCTTCGTATCGGTTCGAAAAATTACGAAAAAATATAGTCTTGTGTAATCCGCGTCTTCCGCAATCCGGGCGGCTGCTTTTACTATTATTTTTCTTATATTTCGCAACATTATTTGACCCACTAGTGAAAGTAGAGCGGGATATGTGAACTACAAACTCGCATTTTAGCAATGAGCTTACAAACATACCTACAGACAAACGAGAACGCTTTCCAAACAACATAATCCGTCCTTGCGGAACAAAGAAATGACGGAAGAAACATTGAAATAACGCATTAAGCTTCACACGATCGGAGACAATGGTCTTCCTTGGACACCAAGAGAAAACATTTAGCATTTCACACGCCTTGATAAAGGGTATCACAATTCGGAATATTCTAAAATTGATTATTGTGATTTTCATTTTTGAACATTATATAAATGGTAAAAAAAATATTACAAAGAAAAATATGTGAGAAAAAAGTTCGAAAAATTATATTCTTGATTCCGGAATCGAATAGGCGGAAGACCCGGGTTCGTTTCCTGCATCAAAACTATTAATTTTTCAAACATTTTCTGGCATTTTTTATTTGTTATTTTAAAATTGTGTTGCAAAAAGCACAGCGCACAGTGCGAATTGTTGGGTACTAATGAGTGAAGCACAAGGTTACTCTAGATTTTGAAGAAGGTCCTAGAAGGTAAGGTTACTAAGGTCGGCCGGATGGGTCATTGTGGTCACCCATCCGGCCGACCGTAGTAAAAATCGATACCCCATCAAGAATACAATTTTTTGAACTTATTATTGTGACCTATTTTCTTTCTAATAAATCCAGTTGTTCTTTAAGTCATTTGTTTATTCGTATTTAATTTTGTTTAGATTTCAAACACTAGTTTACAGTTCACCTCTGCCTACCCGTTCGGGGATTTATGTATGTATGTAGTTTACAGACATCCATAGTCAAAGCTCCGAGTGGCTGATGAACGGGTGGCAAGGCAATGGCAATGCGCCAACAACCAGCGGCGTCTGCGCATGCGCCCATTCAAAGCTTTCGTTTCGCATTATTATGACAGAGAGAGTTATAGTATGGCTGGTTTTGAATTTACGTTCTGCTACTATGTCTAATTAATAATAAAATTATTAATTTACTTTCCAATTACATGGCATTACTTTTTGTCAACTTTGAGGCTTCCTAACAGCCTGCAATTATGTAATGGTATATTAAATAGGCACGATGACTAATTTTGAAAAACTACACCATGTTTTTCTTACGTGTCTACTTTACCCAAAATAAATTATATTTTTATAAAAACTTTCGATTTTGATAGGAAAAACATGTTTTGAATAATGCAATTTAAAATATCCGCCAAAACGCCAAAATAGCAATGGCGTCTGTGTGACATCACTATTCGGTAAAAAGGCCATGTTCTATATTAAACTAGTGAATTTGATTGGTAAATAAAATGTCAAAATGGAGATAACTTAATAATGACGTCACTAAGTTTTGTACTTTTATTTATATAAAATAAATATCAATCATAAGTATGATCTGGTAAAAAGTGACTACAAACGAATCTTCTTATCCTAAGTTATTATTATAAATCATTATAATCAGTGATTCTTTTTAGTGTCATCATCCCTATTACTCGTGAACATAATAATACATAAGAGACGTGATGAAAACTCTTCGCATTCCATGGATTCACCATGCGGGTTTTGGGTCCAGTGTGGCAGAGGTTCCCCCTCAGTCAGTGGCAGCGCCTGGGACTTTTGATACAAGTGTAGGTTTTAAGGTTCCTTCACATCACGTCATGTCATCAACTTACTCCTTTGTTAGAAAAGAAATACAAATTAGAATGTAACTGCAACCAATATTATTTTTCTCATTTTAAAACACACGAATGTCTGTAAGCATAATTTGAGCTGTGTCTTTATTGTATTAACCTAGCAAAGTTTGTGCTAGCCCCTGCCTATGTCTTAGGGAACGAACGTGCGCCATTTATGTAGGTTTGTTAGGTTATGTAAGCCGTGCACATAAGAACCGTTACCATGTCTTCAGTTCCTATTATTATTTCCACAACGCTAAGCTTACCTATTATTAATTACACACACAAAGTCCAGATCTGCTAACATATCGCTCATAATTCGACCGTTCATAACTTAGCACCACGACTTATCGGACCGTATCATAGTGAAAGGATTAATCCAAATAAATATCGAAAATTGGTTACAATACCGGCCTTATCAGGCTATGCTGCCAGTGACAGCTGTCTCGTGTTGCTGCAGACGGCTCGTAATCTGATTTATCTTGAGTAAGACAAAGAGATATTAGAGCTAGGGGAAAGGGATTGTATTATAGATTCTCTGTGGAGATAACTTACGCTACGGACTGTGCTTATTCGTTTTCTTGATAGCGTTCGTTTTTTTGTCGACTATCATTTCGAATATCATGTTAACCATTATTTTTTGAGGAGAAAGTTCTCAGTTATTTTATTATCAAGTAGTAGTCACTGAACTACTATTACCACAGAACAGTAAAAGAGGTCTCTGTTCTGTGACTATTACTAACCCAATGGTAGTAGTAGTAGATTTCGGTGATTTGATTAGATTTGTGAATATTTTATTGGTTAATATTATCTGTCTAAATGTAACACCCCTCCCTACCTTTCTCGTGGGTGCCATAGTTAATTTATTTGAGGGTTTTTGGCTTGGTGTCTCTAAGACCTGTGAGCGTAGTCATCATTTGAAAATATCCATTCTTCATTATATCTCTTTAAATTCAATGCAACGCACCGCACAGACGAAAATCAAAAACGCTTCAAATTGTTTTATCGTCAAGTCAGTCGTAATGTCCAAAGTATGTAAATTTAAAATTTTATTTATTTATATTGAATTTAATAAACGTATTTTGTAAATATACCTAATCTTTAACAAGATAATCTTTAATGAAAAGTTTGTCTGTGATTTCATCTGATGACGTTTATTAAATCTTTGAGTTCGGAACAATGGAAATAATGGGTGTCGAAACGAACCTGCATCAGCTTCACTGTTACACGCCCACAACGCATCAATTGACCAATACTGTCAATTGAAATTCTAATGAATTGTAGCAGTAACGCGCTTACATAACTGGCTGAAACCGTTCGATTTTAATTTTAACATTATATAAGTGTTAGAAAAATTAGTACAAAGATTTTAGTGGTTAGAAAAAGAATTTCGAAAAATTATGATCTTGAGGCGGGAATCGAACCCGCGTCCGCTGCTATCCGGGCAGGTGCCTGACCGCTCGGCCACCCAAGACACTGAGTGTCTCACTCACCCAAGACATTGAGATTCCCGCCTCAAGATCATAATTTTTCGAAATTCTTTTTCTAACCACTAAAATCTTTGGCTGTAACCTCCTAAATACTATTGCGACCTACCCTATTTATAGGCCTTTTTCTTCCTACCCTTATCCCGCTCTAGGCGAGGTCGGCATAACATGTTTTTGTGATAAACAATAGTGTAACATCAAGGTTCAGGGACTGTTTCAACCACAGATCAGATATATCAATTTAATGATAAATTCTCTGTGGTATCTCTCTGTGTATATTGTCTGTGTATATCACAATGTTGAAACCACAGATATATATATATCTGTGGTTTCAACATTGTGAACGCTGTTGTAAATGTGATAGGGTATTTTAGAGGCAGTTTAGCAGTTGATCGTCCCCATCACATCATCATCATTAGCCCTTTAACGTCCCCATTGCTGGGGCACACACAATGGATGGAAGAATGTCGGGAGAATGGGCCATAAATTAAACATAATCTACCACGCTAGCCCAGTGCCAACGGCTTAACGTGTCTTCCGAAACACGGAGCAACTCGAAATAAAAAATTGTTGGTCACCCATCCAATGACTGGCCTTGGCGAACATTGCTTAGTTTCCGCAATCGCAGACCGAGTGCGTAAAGCCAGTGCGGCATCGAGCTCCTCTCAGCAGTTGATCAGTTGTCATAATATCTAAAATAGTGACCTCGTTCTTTTAAATTGGATTGGAGGTTGGCGAGAAATTGACCAAATTTCCCCCCCAGCCCAATCGTAATTAACACTTGCATTGAATTTGCCAACAGCGGGGCTTGCTTGAAAAAGCCCATTAAGTTAGTCAAGCGTAGCGTTGCATTGTTTGAGGTTTCTCTCGCTAATCTGAGTGAAAAAAATTATTGACAGTAGGTACCTTGACGAGATTCATTTTATACCAACCTTCCCTTCTAAGTTCTATCGCTGCTCAAATCTGAAAGTTTTACTCAGACAAAATTAGATAAGGAAAATTGATTCAGTTAGGTTAGTTTAGCCTTCGTGGTATAGTTGTTCGCACACCGGTCCTTATCGTCACCTACCATCAGGTGAGATGAAGGTCAAGAGCTTCTCTGCTTAGCATAAAATAAAATACAAGTTACAGATCTTCCATGCTGGCCTGAGAGCGAAAAAAAGAAGAATGTGTCAGACCTTGGAAGGATGGTGGAGAGCCAACGACCAACAACAGCATATCCAAATAGAGTTGCTACTGCCAGGCAGGCGATGGAAGTGTAACCATACTGCGCGGACCCTACAGCAATTAATAAGATGGCAGGAAGACGTAGATTTTCAATTGTTTAAGTCTACAGTAGTATAGTAAAATTATCTAACTGCCGCACCCAGAGACGTCAAATAACTTTAATGACTACTTTATGTCAAAAAGTTTGATTTAAATTTAGACCATAGATCCGGCATGAATAAGGATTAGTTTTGAATTGTCATTTTTTGACATTAAGTAATCATTATCGTTAGTTGACGTCTCTGAGTGTCTCTGAGTGCGGCAGTAAGGACTTAAGACTTGTCAGATTTAATGACTGAATACTATAAGGGCTTTAATGACTGAATACTATCTGCCGCACTCAGAGACGTCAATTAACTTTAATGAGTATTTAATGTCAAAATTTTTCATTCAAATCTAGACCATAGACCCGGCAAGAATAGCGACTAGTTTCGAATTGTCATTTTTTGACGTTAAGTACTCATTAACGTTATTTGACGTCTATGAGTGCGGCAGTATGACCATTTTTGTAACGTGTCAGTCAGTCAGTCTTAAATAACGTGGCTTAGTAAAAGGCTAGAGAAAAAAAAAATGATTGGCAGTGACGCAATTGGAGCGCTTACAATGCCCCACTTTCTTCCCTTTATCTGGTATTAAAACTTCTGTCAGTGACGGTGTAGTAGGCTATTGTCGGGGTGAAGTGACCCGTGTCCGACAACTTAGGTCAGCTTCCTGCTGACGCAAGCTAGGGAAGTAAACAAATCGTATTGTGCGAATTTTGTGAGACACTTAATTGTGCAAGGGATACTCGATTGGCTAGTGATTGTATTGGAACGTGAAAATGTTGCAATATATGTTTTTAATGTAATTTTATCTAACTTTCGTCAATGAAAGGATAACAACGACCGCGTAAAGAATTTGGTCGAATGGTATCGGCCCCGTGGTGGAATCGGCCTATGGGTCCCGGGTTCGAAGGCTGGTAGGGGAAAATGAATGTGCGATAATCGCAGACATTTGTTCGCGATCGTTGTTTATATGCGAATGTTGTAAAATATTCATAATAAAAAACAAGCCAATTTTGTCTTGTCAAACACGGAAAAGGACCCCGCCTTCTATTCGAATTTAATGTAACAAGCAACAGATAAAACATTGGAATAAAAAGTCTAGCACAAACAAAATAAAATTTTATTCGTCAAATTAATGTAGCGAACTTGGGATCATTGGGTACAGACTACAGACATAGACTGACGAGTATGGGAAAAGCCAACACAACTCCCAACACAATGGGATTCTTAGGAACCACAATTGTTGCCGGGCAACCCGTCTCGACTACTATTCGTGTATTTGTTCAAGTATCCGCCTCTGTATAAATAAATCTTTAATTAAACGTAACGAAGGAACGATTACTACAACATCTTTCTTTCCGTTGTTAAATTTCGGTAGCACAACTTTCCCCTCTATTTAAGTAACGTAAGGTTCATTAATAGAAACAGCAGAATTAAATATTCATATCAACTTTTTGCCATGCTAATGCAATCTTCGTAAACAGAGAAACCTCTGTTCTAACTTGTGAGATGAGCGTTTGGTCAGTGAAATGTAACGTTAGCCTTGTGTGGACTCGATAATGAGAGAAACAACTGCATGTGGCCAAGGTACTTACCTACCTTTGTTATTGAATGAACAAGTCTGCGAACGATGCGTGGTCGCGTGGATCAAAGAGAAGAATAACTCACGTTCTTCTGCAGGAGTCCTCTCGGGCGCGTCGTCACAATTCACAGAAGATCACGAGTAGTGTTAAGCAACTTATTATCAGAGGGCGTAGCCAAGTGGCTTATCTATTCGAATGTAAAGAATTAACGTTTAAAACATTTTGAATTCTATGCGTTCGATAGTTTGGCCACTTGGCTAGGGGGCTGATCAGTTGGTGGTGTTGCTAGGGGTGTACAAAGAGTGTCATAGCAATGTCAATGGCTTAAGGTTTCGGCTTGGGTTTTTCAGCCTGCTTGACACCAATCCTCTTTAGGTATGCTGTTCTTGGCTCTCCACTATTTAGGTGCCTCAAGGCTTATTAGTCTAGACTCAGATAAGTTAACGTCTATCTTTAATAAATTGTATTTATCGTTGACATCATTGTTGTCTTTTTGCATCGCTGAAGTCGCAGATATATCAATTGATATATCTGTGGCTGTAATAATTATGTACATCGGGCAATCTCTCTTTATTTTTTTTGCCAGCATAAAATGGGTTTATCGAGTTGCAAAGTAGAAATTTAGACTAGGAGAGCATGAAGGTTTGGTGTTCGTTCGCAGTACATTCGTTCATGTGTCGAGTAGCATGTGCAACACACGTAATTACCAGTGAAATGGTAACGGACACAATGGGCATTGTTCCCGTTCACACAGGAAGGAGTGTGCCACTGTCCATTGTCTGCTAGCCTGGTACCTGGCACGCCCATAGTTTCAAGCTTCAACAGTAGCAGGAGTAAATCTGTCAGGGAAATGGATCCGCCGAATAAACATTACACAAAGAAGCAGTTAGACGAGATGGAATCTAGAAAAGCTAGCTCTTTTAGTAATGTATAGTACAAACGATCGCACGTAAACTTTCACATTCATTTAAAGCCAGTGGATAGTGAATGGGCAACCCTCCAGAAAGTTGGGACCCGCGGTGAAACCTTACCGAGTATGGTTTTGATGCGGTTTTTAATAAGTAGGAGACTGACATAACCTCCAGGTCTGCATGATTCATTTGTCACCTCCGTTGGTTGCCCCATAATTCGAGCTTGAAAAAAATTGAAAGGACCTAATTAAAACATGAAATGTCCGATAAATTATAATTTCAAACAGAAAGATGCCACGCCACTAACGTTTATTAAAATTGAGAATTATTTTTTTGATCACCTTTTCATACATACATACATACATAAATCACGCCTATATCCCCGAAGGGGTAGGCAGAGGTGAGCTAGCACCCACGTTTCGCCAATTATGTTAGGTCCCATGTAATAGGTGGCGAGCCTATTGTCATATATCGGGCACAAAAGTGTCGCAGTACATTGCTAGGTGGTATAAGAGAAACGCTGCTGCCCATTCCTCATCACTAATTTATCCTTAGTCGCCTCGTACTACCTTTTCATGATAACACAAAAGTGCGGTGATGAATCATTACCTAAGATGTAAAAATGGATACGAGAAATAAGTGCTTACAAAGCGAAAATTGTTTGGATACACTGACCATGCACCGTCTGAATAATATGTGGAAGCATTCTCAGCTTCCACACGAGTAATATGTTATTGTTTACAAATTACATACGAAACCTGCAACCGTACTTTCGGTTTAATGTGTGATTAATTTGATGAGATCGTACTATGTTCTTGGAATGGATTCTTGATAGGGTTACCACTTTTCTATACACTCCTTCATCTCTAGCACATTTCCGATGTGACGGATGATATGAATCAAAATTAAGATGATTCGATAACGTCTGCCTGATAGAAACGTAATAGAAAACGTACTGCACCCTCCCCCGAAAACTTGGGAGCATGGGATGATGATGATTGATGATAAAATATTATACACTTATCATCTAGCTAGCCCAAAGTCAGGTAAGCACTTGTGTTATGGATTCTAGATGACGGGCAAATTTTAATTTTATATGTACTACCACCTCACCACAAACATTTGCCCCAACCAAGATTCGAACGTGTGATCTCTTGGCCGAGGCCTTGGCTCTTCTCTGACTATCCGAGCGACTCTCCCCCGAATACAGAAACGCCAATCAAAGTTTGAGTCTTACTTAACATTTAAATATTGTCAAAATTGACGTTTTTCCATACAAATTGTGACAGGTAATGTCCACTTAACTTTTTAAGCAGTGCCCCAAATTTGATTAGCGTTTCTGTATTCGGGGTTCTGACTATCTGACTATTCAGCCCTATTTGACCAAACCGATCGTCAAATATTACTTTATACCTAGCAGTTAATTTTATGAATCGGAGACCATTTTATAACTCAATGTTGGAGACAGCCCTATCTGCGATGCATACCTAGCATCGTGGCTATAACGTTATTCCCGGAACCTATTATAAAGATTGGATCATATCACACTGTGATTGAGCATATCGTATCAAGAATTCATATTCACGGTGTAATAAAAAGCATAGCCGACTTTTTTCAATAAATTAAACGCTTCTATCCGATTCGCTAATAAACAGATAGCTATTGCCATAAATGTAACGTTATGCAATGAAAATTTACGAGTCTTTCATTACCTAAGGTACAGGTTCACTCAAGTCACTAGCACAACGTTAACCCATTCTAGGGAAATGTATGCAATTTTTTTTCATTGCTTTTAAGCCTTATTACCAATTAGTAAGGTTCAAATTGTGGTTACCCTTTTATCACGCCGTATAAAGGGTTAATATACTATGTGATTTAAAACCAATAGGTAAAAGAGTAATAATTTATACTATTCAATGGGGATCAACATATTCAATAATCTGTTCCATATAAAAATCCATTTTTACCATTGAACTACTATTACTGTTTACTTTATAACTCAATGATTTTTACCAACAAAACCAAAATGTATAGCGTGACATATGATCTACTTTTGTTGGCAAAACGGTTACTTCGGAAGGCACGAATAGCCGCCATATCGTAGGTAATCAAGTTAGTCCCACCAATCCGCACTGGGCCAGCGTGGTGGGTTACGGCCCATTCTCACTACACTCTTCCGTCCACAGGGCAGACCTGTGCCCCAGTAACAAGAAATTAAAGGGCTTGCGTTGATAATGTTTTTTAATAGTTATAGGTATAAAAATCGAAACCATAAACTCAAAAACATCTTTTTCAACGACTCAAAAGAATGTTGCTAAAACAACAATGATCTTGTCCTCTTTGGAACTTTTTATTTTATTTTTTTATTATCTATATTTATTTAGGGACTTTTGCTTTCTGCTATGTCAGTCCCATAGTGTACCCTAACGAGTTTACAGTCTCGTTCAAAAATACAATTTTAACTAAAAAAAGACAATTATTGAGGACGTGTCATATTGCAGATTAGTTGAGCTTCATTAGATGTAGTCATCTTTGAAACTTTATTTTTCTAAAATTTTTAACCTTTTTATACGCTGTAATCTCGGCAATGGTCTTCATTCGACTAGCGTGATGGATCTATTACAGTTAGCGTGAAATTTATTCAAACTAAGGCTCCTATTTTTCATACATTTGTAGACTTCATAACCATAACAATGTTGTTGTTAAGTTAATTAGTCGTTTCATTACGTTATATAAGCCCGTATCTTTCTAACTTCTTGCATAAGCGAAATAATAAAATTATAAAACACAATGCTGTTATAGAGATAATTTTAACAATTCATTGAACTTTAATTCTAATTAAAGTTGCGTAATTTCATTACATTCGCGTTCTGTAAAAATACGCTACATCCGTACCGTAATAGTTTTTTTAGTATAAGTTTTGGACACCACCAAATATTGGTATAAAATGATTGTCAGATTTGTATCTTGGTGGAAATCAGTGCCGTGTGGTGACGGCAGAGCAGAATCCACCACCCTCCATTTGTCCCGTGGGTGTCCTACAAGGCGAGTAAGGGTAAAAACTGCGAATAGTAAATTTACATCAGCGCTTCTCTTATACCACCTGGCAATGTACTGCGAATTGAGTACGCAATTGATTAAAATATGGTCGTGCCCTATCACATGGGATGGGACCTAACATAATAGGCGAAACACGGGTGTTTATTCAACTCTGTCGAACCCTTTGGGAATAATTAGGCGTGTCTTTAAAATATTCGGTGATAATTTACTCTTATGTGATAATTCTTCATTTACCGTCAGTGTTTACTGCACTTAAGTAAGAATAATAACTTGAATTGAAATATCACTCACACGGTTCCAATGTTTAAAGTAAGTATTTGTTTTGACGATTAATGTGTATGTCATAAACATACTAATATATGGATGACAACTACTAATATTAAAGAACATATTCGAGGGTTCCGAACACAATCTATTAAGTTTTCTAATTGTGGGATGTCTCACTCGAATTCCAAAAGAGACGTCTGTAAAGATTCCACCATCACGTTGCGTTATGCGGATCGCATCGGCCAGATTGTAGAAACATGCATAACTCCAAATGTCTTATGCAGAAAGTTTGGTAATCTCTTGGGATCTAATCGCTCTCCTTGTGTCCAAATAAATTCCTTTCAAGGCAGTTTTCGCTTATGTAAGCGCAGTTATCTAACAGCTGTAGGTACCGAGAGGCGATAGACTGCTACAGGTTGCGTAAGGGCATCATCACCGCCCTATTCGGAGCTATTATTTTTTTAATTATACCATATCACGTGACCATTACACCATTCATCGTACAGCAAGCATGGTCAGTGACCGTATCAATCGACACATACATAAATCTCGCCTTTTTATCCCCAGCAAAATTAACATCCACGTTTTGTACCTACTTATATTATGTTAATTCCTAGGTAATGGGAGCGAGCTTATTGCCATCTAACGGGCATGCAGTAGGTTAATTACTAGGTGGTATAAAAGTAACGCTGCTGCTACAATATTGCGGTCTAAACCCTTTATTGTCTTATACGACACCCGCGGGAGAGAATAGGGGTTTGTATACTGATCTGCCGTCACCACACGGCCACTGTTTTTCAGTACTATTGTGAATATAAAGTGTGTGCTTTTTTTAACCGCTAGCAGACAATCCGTTCCCGCTAAAAATACAAAGCCCTATATAACCGCTTCCTGGAAGCGACACATAAAAGTTACATAATTAGTAATAACATCGAAAGGAACACGGAAAACTGATGAGCACCACATAAATTACAATGATGACAACAGCTCAGTCCCCGGCTGATTCTCAGTCTTATGGTCTCTGGAATAGAGGCGGTTTTAGCGCATCAGAATGCATGTCGAATTATAGCGCACGCGGATGTCCAATCGCTGATTGATAGATCAAACGCTTGGAGATGATTATCATTAGGCGTACATTGTAACTTTGAGTGTGTGGGTGTAGTAGGTGATGTTCTCAGTGTTTGACTAAACACGTAGAGGCACACAGCATTGGAAGGGTTACCAAAAAATATTATGAGCAACCGGTAGCCTCCGTGATATGGAAGTCTCTAGTCGACTTACATTATTGTATGATCAAAATAAAATAAAGATAATTGAAAAACAATTGAACGACACCAATATTTTTATAACTACAAAAAAAATTGGTTACAAAAAGTTCCTAAAATTATAGTCTTGATAAGAGCGAAGGATAAAGTTATGGGATCTTTTGTGAGAACCCATCAGCAGACCCGAGAGAGACACGCGTTTCTACTATATGCATCACTCATGTCGTGCCCATTCCTCATCGTAGTACGAATAGATAACCCTTAACACGTGCCTGTGACGCAATATTGCATGGCTTCATGGTCGCTGTTTATGCAATATTGCATCATGGCATTGCATTAAAATTTGCTAACCACGTTTCACCCTTTATCATTAGGGCTGTGCATTATTTACTGCCCACATGGCATGGTTAATAAGAAATGTCGAAACCTATAAAGATAGGCATTTTAATTGGCCGATAACCATCTCGATCCGGCCATTGGAGTTATAGTGAACGTGAAGTTTTTGCCGCATGCACTTGTTCCGAAGGTTTCACGGATCCAGTGCGCAGTCGTGATATGTCTTCGAGATGACGTTGCGAAGTCACGATGTAACTGCGCCATAGATCACAGATTCGGAACGCTTTCTAAGAGCCAGTAATAGGTTTTAGGCGGCCTAAAAGGGGTTTACTGGTTTGAAATCTTTTCTAATAGAATATGACCTCTTCTGCTTGAGTACCCCTAAGACCCCTCTTACGTAGTAGTCTGAAAATAGCGCCGGTGACAAAAAGTTGAAAGGGGGCCATTTAGTTTGATATGTTTATATGGATATTATCATGTTATGATACGGGATGCCATGAATGTGACTAAGTATTGTTGATGGATGTCGAAGTAGATCAAGACGCTGAAAAGATGGGTGGATTGTCTGAAGTACGATATGAAGTGATGGGGAGTATTACATTAGTGATATGGATGAGTGGCAGAGTTCAAAAACCTTGCAGATATAGTATTTTTGACGATTTACATTTTCTACATAACATTTTATTGTTGGCTTCAGCGATTTTAAGTCAAACATATTTGTTTGTTTACAACATGTTTTCTTGTGTAGTGGTTACCGATCTGAATACAACTGTTACAACCCCCTTTCTCTTCCGTCGTGGCTGTAACAAGACGACATATGGCTATAATGTGAATGTGACGAGGAATGGCCAGTAGTACTCCTGAGATGAATCTCTAGGTTCGCCCCCTATCATATGGGCCCTAAAACTAGCCAAAACGTGGGTTTGCTTGCATCAACAGATTAAACAAATACTTTATTGTAACAATCACTCTAGAAAGACCGACAACACATGGGTAAAGCCGTAAGTTTACTTTCTTGTTTGTACCCTGTTAATTTCCCACACTTTCGTAGTTCGCATGATATTTCCCAGTGGTATATGGAAATTAGATTTACACGACACACTTTCCGGTAGTTGGTAATTATACGGAGTTCTTGCGATAATAACATTGGAATTAGTGCGTCGGTGTCCTTGTAGTGGCTGCAAGAAGAATACACATACATACATAAATCACGCCTATATCCTTGAAGGGGTAGGAATTAACACCAACCTTTGGCGATTAAGTAAGGTAGTTAGGTGGCGTGCCTGGTGCAATCTATCAGGCACATATACGCGGTATATTGATAGGTGGTATAAAAGAAATGCTGCTGCCCATTGCCATCGCTGTCTCTAACCTTGGTCGCCTTGTACGACACCCATGGGTTAGAGCGGTGGTGGCAATTGTATTCTGCTCTGCCGTCACCACACGGCGTCAGGTCAGATAAACCGAGGAAGCTATAATGAGTGACCAGTCCATTATTTTTCTCGACGTGCAGCGACGTTAGAACAGGATACAAATATGACACCATGCTCTGATATGAGTGGACTCTCTTTTATGTCAAACAATGAACCAGTAGGCCTAGCACGCGACGTGGAAAATTCTCCTCAGGGAAAAGTAATAGTTTCCTCTCACTCCAACTCCTCCTAAATTCCGGGACAAAAAATTGTTAAGTGATAGAGAGAGAGTTTGTCCACACCCTGTGCTAGGTCTACAGGCGATAACCCCAGAAAAAGAAGAGGAGGTGACAGATGCTCCCCCGCTGTCACGAAAGGGTAAGCTTTCATTAGCAGAAAAAAAAAAACTATTTCCTCAATCTCAACAAACGAGACTGTCACTTTTGATAACCTTGGAATGCGGCTCCGATAGCTCTGGCGCCATGGAACTATAAGGAATTTGCATATCATCTGTCCCTTTCTACGGGTCTTAATCAAAACTGGAAAGACAGAGACAGACTATGGCGTCTGTCGGATATGCTGGTCACCTTGTGTCGATTGGGGCTAATCGTACATCATATCCGCATCCGACAGTAATGATGCCTATTTGGTGAGTGGCAAGAAGAAACCCAGGTCTTATCACGTTGAGATAAGATTGGTATTGGAGCGACATGCTCACTAGAAATGCTGGTACACCTACCAATCATCGATATGTTTTTGTTGTAATATGGCAAACAAGATACATACATAAATCACGCATATATCCCCGAAGGGTTAGACATAGGTGAACTAGCACCCACGAAAACAAGATGGTCTATGCCTATTCTTATTAATTATTAACACATTTTTCCCGCGGCTTCGCTCGCGTTGATGTCTTTTAAAACTTTTAATAGCTGTTACTGCCGCACTCAGTGACGTCAAATAACGATAATGAGTGCTTAATGTCGAAAAATGACAATTCAAAACTAGTCGCTATTCTTGCCGGGGCTATGGTCTAGATTTAATTGAAATTTTTGACATTAGGTACTCAATAAAGTTATTTGACGTCTCTGAGTGCGGCAGTTACAGTCATAATCCTAACAAAATGTTAGCGCACGTCAAATAATAATCTTTTTTAAAGCAAATTTTAGATACTTTGGGTGAACGGAGGAGAGAATTATTGGGATGTCAACATTCACAATCTATACTGCTCGAGGTTTTGGCTTAGGTTTTGCAATTATTGGGATGGCAACATTCACAATCAATACCGCTCGAGGTTTTCGCTTACGCTTAGGTTTTACAGCCGTGACACCAACCCTCTTTGGGTATGCTGTTTTTGGTGGTTTGCCCTCCACCATTCGTGTGCCCTAAGGTGTTTACTGGTTAACACCGGGCAATCTTCCTTAATCGACTTTTACGACACCCCTAGGATGAGTCGGGGCTGGCACATTCCTCGTAATTTTTTCGCTCCCAGGCCAGCATGAAGCCATCTTTCGTGCTTGCACTAAAACACAGATGTGTTGGGTACTTGAACTAAAAAGTAAAAACACAGATGTGTTGGTGATTAATCGCTTGGCGTCACAATCTTATCTAATCTCTTTGCAACTCAACAGGAAAGCAACCAGCTCAAGGACTGTTGTGTTTTGATTTTTTATCGTGTTGCACTTGATAACAGTAATCTGGTAGGTACCTACTTATGTAAGTAAAGTAACCATTAGAATATTATAATTAACGCATGCAAACATAAACCACGCCTACTTCTCCCCGAAGGGGGGGCACGGCAGAGGCGTAAAGTAGCAACAGTCAACCCATATGTTGATTTTTCCTTATTATGAATATTTCTTTTTCTATACAAAAACTTGAAATAATTTGATGAACAGTGAAAAATTTCAAGTGGTATTTTTTGGGATGGTAATAATGGTAACATGTTTGTAAAACTGACAAGTTTTTATTTACTAACAAGAATAGGTAAGTAACAAAAGTTAAACTGTGGCAGCCTTATAGAATAAAATCAATCATCGTAAGTAAATATAATTGGATAAAAATTTTTTCATCCCACCATCTCGGAAAAGGCGTTTTTGCTCTTCGATATCTGAGTGCAAAAGCCGTTTTTATCCTCTAGAGGTTAAAGTAAATTTGAATTTAGAACATCGTGTGCAATGAGTTTGTGAATTCAAAACATCATTATACATATTTATTTCTATCTCCATGGTGCCGAAATTGTCATGCAACCTATTTTAATTTGTTAAAAACTCAGACTCGGAACCTTCTTGGTGTACTTTTTTTGTAATTTGCTTTGCGCGCGCCATTTTCTTTTCACGTCATAAATTTGTTAAAACCTAGGAGTTCCGTGACGGTCAATCAGCTTGGCGTCAATCTTGCTTTAAACATTTTGATCGTCTACAACGCTTGCTTGATGCTTGAGTCAAGCATTTAAAAGCTTTTTAGATCTGTTTGATTTGTTTACGCTAGCAACGGAACAAAAACATACAGAAAATCAACGTGCTTGACTCAAGATTCCGTCTCGGAGTAATTTTTATTAGGTACTTACAGGTGTGTCTGGATGAATGTTGCGGGTGTGGCTGGGTGGATGGGTGGCTGTTGGCGGTGTGTCTGGGTGAATGGGTGTTTTGAGGGTGTGTCTAGGTGAATGGGTGTTTTGTGGGTGTGTCTGGGTGAATGGGTTTTTGTGGGTGTGTCTGAATGGATGGGTGAGAATTGTGGGTGTTTCTGGGTGATTGAGTGTTTTTGGGTGTGATTGGGTGTTTTGTAGGTGTTTCTGGGTGAATGGGTGTTTTTTGGGTGTTTCTGGGTTAATCGGTGTTTTGTGGGTGTTTCTCGGTGAATGGGTGTTTTGTGGGTGTTTCTGGGTGAATGGGTGTTTTGTGGGTGTTTCTGAGTGAATGGGTGTTTCTGGGTGAATGGATGTTTAGTGTGTGTTTCTGGGTGAATGGGTGTTTTTTGGGTGTTTCTGGGTAAATGGGTGTTTTATGGGTGTTTCTGGGTGAATGGGTGTTTTGTGGGTTTTTCTGGGTGAATGGGTGTTTCTGAGTGAATGTGTGTTTTGTGGGTGTTTCTGGGTGAATGGATGTTTAGTATGTGTTTCTGGGTGAATGGGTGTTTTTTGGGTGTTTCTGGGTGAATGGGTGTTTTGTGGGTGTTTCTGAGTGAATGGGTGTTTCTGGGTGAATGGGTGTTTTGTGGGTTTTTCTGGGTGAATGGGTGTTTCTGAGTGAATGTGTGTTTTGTGGGTGTTTCTGGGTGAATGGATGTTTAGTATGTGTTTCTGGGTGAATGGGTGTTTTTTGGGTGTTTCTGGGTAAATGGGTGTTTTATGGGTGTTTCTGGGTGAATGGGTGTTTTGTGGGTTTTTCTGGGTGAATGGGTGTTTTGTGGGTGTTTCTGGGTGAATGGGTGTTTTTTGGGTGTGTCTGAGTGGATGGGTGTGAATGTTGTGGGTGTTTCTGGGTGGGTGTTGAGAATGTGTTTGGGTTAATGGGAGGGTGTTGTGGAAGTTTCTGGGTGAAAACAGAAACTGTTGTGATTGTATCATTTTTTTTTGTATTTTGCAATTTCCTCGTTGGGGGGGATGAAAAGTTACGTGTTGCACTCGAGTGCAAAGATTTTTCACCTTGTGCTCTTTTGATTCCCTCGCTATCGCTCAGGATTCTAATTTTTGAATCACTTGCTACGCTCGTGATTCAATTTTAGAATCCTTCGCTAGCTCGGTCATCAAAATTGAGCACGCGGTTAAAAAACAACTTTGCACTCACGTACAACAAATAACTATTTTTCATCCCACCATCTCGGAAAAAGCGTTTTTGCTCTTCGATATCTGAGTGCAAAAGCCGTTTTTTTCCTCTAGAGGTTAAAGTAAATTTGAATTTAGAACATCGTGTGCAATGAGTTTGTGAATTCAAAACATCATTATACCTATTTATTTCTACTTCCATGGTGCCAAAATTATCATGCAACCTATTTTAATTTGTTAAAAACTCAGACTCGGAACCTTCTTGGTGTACTTTTTTTGTAATTTGCTTTGCGCGCGCCATTTTCTTTTCACGTCATAAATTTGTTAAAACTTAGGAGTTCCGTGACGGTCAATCAGCTTGGCGTCAATCTTGCTTTAAACATTTTAATCGTCTACAATGCTTGCTTGATGCTTGAGTCAAGCATTTAAAAGTTTTTTAGGTTTGTTTGATTTGTTTACGCTAGCAACGGAACAAAAATATACAGAAAATCAACGTGCTTGACTCAAGCTGATTGACCGTCTCGGAACTGCAATAAGGACGGTAATTTTTATTAGGTACTTACAGGTGTGTCAGGATACATTTTGCGGGTGTGGCTGGGTGGATGGGTGGGTGTTGGAGGTGTCTGGGTGAATGGGTGTTTTGTGGGTGTGTCTAGTTGAATGGGTTTTTTGTGGGTGTGTCTAGGTGAATGGGTGTTTTGTAGGTTTGTCTGAATGGATGGGTGAGTATTGTGGGCGTGACTGGGTGGAAGTTGTGGGTGTCTGAATGGATGTTGTGGGTGTGTCTGGGTGATTAGATATTTTGTGGGTGTTTCTGGGTGTATGGGTGTTTTTTGGGTGTTTCTGGGTGAATGGGTGTTTTGTGGGTGTTTCTGGGTGAATGGGTGTTTTGTGGGTGTGTCTGGGTGATTGGACGTTTTGTGGGTGTTTCTGGGTGATTGGACATTTTTGTGGGTGTTTCTGGGTGAATGGGTGTTTTGTGGGTGTTTCTGGGTGAATGGGTGTTTTGTTCGTGTTTCTGGGTGAATGGGTGTGTTGTGGGTGTTTCTGGGTGAATGGGTGTTTTGTGGCTGTTTCTGGGTAAATGGGTGTTTTGTGGGTGTTTCTGGGTGAATGGGTGTTTTGTGGCTGTTTCTGGGTAAATGGGTGTTTTGTGGGTGTTTCTGGGTGAATGGGTGTTTTTTGGGTGTTTCTGGGTGAATGGGTGTGTATTTCGGGTGTGAATGTTGTGGGTGTTGAGAGTGTGTTTGGGTTAATGGGAGGGTGTTGTGGAAGTTTCTGGGTGAAAACAGAAACTGTTGTGAATGTATTTTTTTTTGTATTTTGCAATTTCCTCGTTGGGGGAGGATGAAAAGTTACGTGTTGCACTCGAGTGCAAAGATTTTTCACCTTGTGCTCTTTTGATTCCCTCGCTATCGCTCAGGATTCTAATTTTTGAATCACTCGCTACGCTCGTGATTCAATTTTAGAATCCTTCGCTAGCTCGGTCATCAAAATTAAGCACTCGGTTAAAAAACAACTTTGCACTCACGTACAACAAATAACTATTAATGACGAATTTACAATAAGCGTCACTTACCTTTCGAACGAATTTACTTTCGATGTATGGAGTTTACAAAATGTGACTATTAACTTTTGTGTCCAACAACCCCAATCCACCACTAAAATAATAATAAAACAACGAATATGTTTTACATAAAACTAAGTTGGAATTTGAACACCATAAATGTGCTTACCGTCTTATGTAAACAACATGGTATGCTAAATAAACGGTAACATATTAAAATACAATAATTTAATAAGAAATAATATTTTCGAATAATAATTTATCAATTCATTTATGCAATCATTTATTCAAATTAATTTAGAAATTTATAATTTTTATTAACTAATGTTCAAATAACTAACAAATATAAAGAAAACAACAACCGAATAAAGAATCTCCTACTATTGCAGTTTGTAAAAAGAAAGCTTCTATTACTATTCGACTTTGCGCTTTACCACAAACATCTTAATGTTGACAATCGATTAAAGAAATTTGGCATTATAAAAGCTAGTCTGGAGTGCCGTTCACCGTACAGTCAGCATCACAAGTTAGTAAGCACTTTAGTACTTTGTGACAAAAATATTTTTGGCAATATGGTGGTTGGTTACTTTAATAATACAACACAAAGATTGATTCATATCAAATGAAAGGTGATGCTGACCGTACAATACGTAATTCAAACGAAAATAACCGAATATACTCGAAATGAGACACTATAACGGCTTCAGATGGGCATGCGCATCTCAAAATGGTTACATATTATTATTCCTTAGTCGTTATTAGCTTGAGCTATTTCCGAGGGAGCGCTTGATAGTGCAGAGACAGTACAGATATATTAGCGCAATAAACGTCAGACTGAGCCTTTGGTCTCATAATTATACAATGTTTAAAATAAATTACCGAAATAACTTTGAAACGTTGAGCATAGTTGTTGGTATATTGAATGTTTGTCTATACATAGAATATAGTTTGTGTTTGAAAAAGTTTTAAGTTGGTGTCAGTCCAGTACGAATTGAAACAACTGTAGAAGCAGATGCGAACTGGCTTGATACCTTCCGAAGCACCCAAGAACTTAGATCACAACTTAATTTAAGCAAGTCTATTATGACAGAATGACATTTAAGTGTACTTTAAACAAGAACCATTTTTGAAAGAAGGTAAGGCGCCGTAACATGGAACCCATTGAACTACTGGAACCCGTTAATCTTGATGTCTTGGTTATCAGAACAAGACTCACGAATTGCTCCGACAATGACAAAGGAACTAGTTTTAATTATGCTGTAACATGTGGTGAATAAGACGAGTGTTTCACTCGCTTGCTCTTCGTGGTCTGTTTGAGATGTAGGACTGTTTGTAGGGAGATCAAAGGTAAGTTACTTATAATTAACATTTCGTAGAACTACGCACAACTGTAAAACGACTAAAAAGAAGATAATAAAAACGATACTTTAATGATAACGAGTGACAGTTGCCTCTTGCTAGAAAGTAATTCGATGCATTTCTCGTTACTTGTGTTTGTACGTTACTTCTTTAAGTATTTGATATTGCATTCGTTATTTTCTGTTTAAGTGACTGGACTTGTTTATTATTTTTGATTTTAATTTGAACATTATTATAAATGTCAGAAAATTATTATTCCGCAGTCTGGGCATCGAAGCCCAAAATGCTGAGGATGCGCGTTCGCCTTCAGACCAGCGAGCGTAGCGTGGGTTCTAACTCCGACTCGGGTGCACTGTGAGGCTCCCCGCGGCAGTGTATCTCCCTTGGGAGATGCCGTCCCCCCACGGGGGACGCCTGCTGTGGAGGTACCCTCACAGGGAACGCCCGACTGCAAGGCTTGAGGACAAGGTCTTCGCCTTCCCCAAAAAACCCGGTAGATGGTGTAAAGGCCTCTCGGCCAACAGCCTTCAAAAAAAACCAGCGTAGAAGGCTTAATACGTTTAGTAATACGTAATAGACAAGACACATGACAATCGGTCACAAATCGTTTTCACCATATCAGCCTCAGTGTGCCGCTCGTGAGAAAGTATAGGTGCCCACTATGCGATAACGGTGAAACCTAGGGTTGTCGATCTTCAAGAAAATCTTAATAAACAGAAATGATTAAAAAGAACCTTTTGGAACTATCTCAACATCGTTTTCCATCAGCGGTCAAATGCTCAGCCTTTAAAACTTAAAAAAATCACACCTTTCTCCAATAGGGGGTTGGCAGAGGTGAATTTTACACAACGATAATACAGGGAGTAACAGAAAGGCGCAGTAATATTTAAAGGGGTTATTCAGACCATCAAACTGAACAACTTTCGCTAAGGGACCAAAATCAAAATCTCAGAAAAAAAAATCACTTCCCCATACTCAACCGAGAAACAGCTGATATCAGTTTGCATGGAGGAGTGTTTTTTTTCTGCGATTTTGATTTTGGTTCCTTAGCGAAAGTTGTTCAGTTTGATGGCTTAAATAACCCCTTTAAATATGACTGCACCTCTCTGTTACACCTTGTATAATCGTTGTGTAAAATTCACCTCTGCCAACCTCCTATTGGAGGAAGGTGTGATTTTTTTAAGTTTTAAAGGCTGAGCATTTGACCGCTGATGGAAAACGATGATGAGATAATTTAAGCGCAGTGAGTATATACTCTTTGCTTTGATAATAATTATTGACGTAACAGAAACTTTTTTGGTCCGTAATCTAGAAAAAAGTTCACCTTTTTTCTAGAGCTAAATTGCTCCTGTAGATAGAAAATTAATCCCACCGGGAATAAAACGTTACGTTGACCTTTTCTTTTCCAACCAGAGACCAACAACCCTAGTTTCACCTCGGCACTCATCGTGTGAACCACAGTGAAAACCAACTACTTAGGCCCTGTTGAATCATACGAATTTAATTGTACGTGCATAATGTGTCTTTATTCCGGATTACGCAATACAATGTGATAGGTAGAATATTTAGTAAACGAAAGTGCACGCTAGCAGAAGTTAAAAAGTTCAAAACAAATTCTAACGTCTGTGTTGGAACTCCTTTGATTTGTTTATTGTTTGTGGACTTATTTTGTACTTTTAATGTTTTTTCCCCGATAGCATACTTTAATTATGAGAATAAAAACTAGAACATGCAAAGGACATCCTCCATTTTGGCCCAAAATCAAAAGGGCCGGCCAATAAAAAAAAAGTGCTGTATTCTGACAGAACACGTCGGCCTTAGCATTTGATAATATGGCACCAAAGCTGTAGCACAAATATGAGTCGTGCTATACAGGAGGAAAGTTGAGATGGGGCATTAAGGGCATCTACCATATCGTGCCATATACCATATCCCTTGCTGCCACGCGAAAATGGTCTTACCCCCGAATACAGAAACGCAACTCAAATTTAGGGGACTGCTTAAGAAGTTAAGTGGACATTACCTCTCAGAATTTGTATGGAAAAACTTCAATGTTGACAATACTTAAATGTTAAGCAGGACTCAAACTTTGATTAGCGTTTCTGTATTCGGGGGTTAGGAGACCTTTCCCAACTTTTTGAGTGATGACAATCACAAACATTCACAGATTTTAGATAAAATGTACAATTAACTAGAAAATCATCAGAATAAATCGTCAGAATTGAGATTTTTTTTAATGCCAATAGATTTCATTCCCATAGAGGATTATAACACTCTCTGAGACCAACTGAGGTTAGAGTAATAGAACACCCACAAATCAAAGAAAACTGTTTCCATAAAAAAATCTTAATTTGACAATTTTCTCGCTGACTGTACTTTAACTAAAAAACTAAAAATCTAAAAATCTGTGAATGTCGATTGTCATTACTCAAAAAGTTGGGAAGGGTCTCCTAAGACCATTTTCGCTTGGCAGCAAGGGATCTGGTAGCTGCCCTTAAAGCTCCATCTCGACTTTCCATCCTGTATAGCACTACTAATATTGGTGCTACAGCTTTGGTGCCATATTAACAAATGCTAATTAACAAAGGCCGACGTGTTTTATCAGAATACAGTATTTTTTTTTTATTGGCCGGCTCATTTGATTTTAGACCAAAACTGTATGAAAAGTGGAGGATGTCCTTTGCGACTAAGTGCGACTTTTTAAAAGAAAATGTAATGAGAACACCAAACTCTTTGAAACTGTCAGGGTCTTTCTAATACTTACTTCATGTCAGAAGTATTTGAGAGACCCTCATACAAATGGTAGGTACCTATCACTGCAATGACAGACAGAAGTCCCATCTACTGGCAATTTTCGACTTAGACCAGAAGAAAGAATCTCGTAATACACAAGTCAGACGAATAAACCATGGACGACGAGTCTGATAAAGTGACTCCTGCCGCATAAAGTGGATTTCTCTCAAAAAGACACTTATCTTTTACGCAGCCAAAAAGGCACAAGTTGAGTTAGTCAATAGCTGCAACATGGTATACCTAGGTGGATTGACTTCTTTCAAGTCCACCTGGCTAGCTGCCACCATCTTATCAAAATCTGTCGCCATAATAATAATGTTTACAGCAATATTATGTTCCGACAATTGTAATATGATAGCCAGCCCCTCAGTGGTTTTGGCCTTTATCGTCACTTGCCATCAGGTGAGATGATGGGCAAGACTGTCTAACATTCCTTGTAAAACTATCATGACGGTAGAATTTACAGTCGCTACCCAAATTAGAGCTCAAAATAGTGCATTTATAAAGGTTTGATGGAAAAGAGGAATGTCCGAAATTTTTCCGACCTCTTTTTGCTTATAAGAATTTCTTCCGCTAGTTGCCGAACAGAAATTACCTACTGCTGTTTATTTCCTATGTAAGTAAATGTTCTGCGGTCGGGTATCCCACTCACCGTTAGGTAATATAGTTATGATATTATTAGATGAATTACTACGATCTCGCTTCTCACTTCATTCTCGAACTATTGTTCTCTTCAGAAAATTGGTTTGTTTCTTTTCTTATATTGGTAGACAGGACCGGCTATGGTTAAAAATTGTGAAAACTTGCAGATTTAGTAAGTATCTCTAGCCGTAACTGATGACCGCAAGTCATAGA
The DNA here is from genome assembly GCA_963931975.1 of Cataclysta lemnata. Classification (NCBI taxonomy): domain Eukaryota; kingdom Metazoa; phylum Arthropoda; class Insecta; order Lepidoptera; family Crambidae; genus Cataclysta; species Cataclysta lemnata. Next base: position 3,575,761 of record OZ008342.1, read on the forward strand.
GAAGACTTTCGAGTCGCAAATTATTAGTTCAGAAATAATACCTAGTACCGTGTATGAACAAAATTGTTCATAATTATTCGTAGAAAATCGTGAGATCTACAAAAATTAGCCACTTGACCGTGTCTTGTAAATTTAACATGGTTGAGATTTGATTTATTGACAGTTATGTCAAACTTAATAATAACGTTAAATCCGATTTTTTTTGTTTTGCTAATTACTGTTTTCTTAAAACTGTTACATATATTACTGTTACCTTTTGTATCAGTCAATGTTGGAATTCTAAAAGCTGGCAAGAATTTCCCCTATGAACGCTAACGATGAATACTTAAATACAAACTAGAAACATTGGTACCGGGCAGCTTTTAGTAATGATTGTAATTCAGGTCAATTTAAAGTGAGTTATGATTTTATTGAAAGTTTACTAAACATAGATACCTAGCTAGACAATAAGTGCGTTATGTCACGCAAGTCTTTATGGAGAGTTTGATTAGATAACCTTAAAGAGATTACAATCTATATTAATAATCCTACATTAATAAAATTCTTAAATCGATTTATGGTCAAAATCTGTATATGGTCAAAATCTGTATCTGAGCTATAAATGTGTTTCTTGGTTAATATAATAATAACGTGTCATCAAACAATGCACACATTTCGCCATACTATGTAATAGGGGGCGAACCTATTGCCATTTACCAGGCACGTTACGCCTTTTACGAATTATTTTACGGGAGCTTTAATTGCAGTAATTTGCTACATAAAGCACTAGCAACGCTGCCGCTCATTCGTCCTTAAATTACAAGTTATATCTACCTCATTCTTAGTCGCACTATACAACACCCGCGCGAGATAGGTAGGTAGGGATGTACTTCTGCTCTGCCGCCACCACAACTGCATGAAGTATGTATCTTGTAGGTCTGTTTCCGTAGTATTGTTTGTGATCCATGGATAACAGATAATGAATAAGCATTTTTTATGCCAAACTCTGCGATAAGGTTGTAAATTGTTTGGAAAATATTTTCAGTTTATATAATCGGACGTGCAAGTGCCGAGCTGTCATCAAAATCAGGTTACCACAATAAAAGAGTTTTTCTCAATCGACTTTGTACTTAATGTTGTAAAAGTTAGGGTTGACAATCCTTTTGATATCCAAAGCCTTAGTCACTATCTTGAACACATGGATTAGAATGTCGTCATCCAAATATCTCTCTCCGTCTATTGTCTCTTGACGTGGTACTTTCTATCACAATTTTCATTCGTTCATTCATCAGTAGCACCTTTCCGGTGTGAAGGATGATACGAGTCAAACGGGATGGCTGGATGCTGTCTGACCAATATGAATGGAAGAGGAAACACTGCGTCCACCCCAAAATGAACTGGGAACACAACAGCAAGATGATGATATTTTTGAAAAGTCAAGAGTCATTTTAGTGTCTATCAATGCAATACTTCCTACAACTCTAAGTAGCGTCCCCATGTTATTTTTTTCCGTATATAAGGATACGGGGTTTCCGTTCACACGATCAGCTGCCGTCAGTTTGGGATCACACCTGCCGTTTCTGTCCCACGTGTCCTTTTTAGGCGTTATTTTTTTAGCAATTTATTCAGTTTCCTTACTTTACTACGTTAGAAGTTTTATAAAAATAGTCAAGACTCTCCTATTTTTAGTGCTACTATTCTAGAGGTATACAAGTCTTATATCAAAACATTTACGATGTTATTAAAAAGATTTTAACAATGCGACAAGCACGTTGACTACAATAATAATAAATTAAATTTGATCATTTATTAAAATCATAATATAAGAAACATTTTTCTACCGGTCGATAGATGGCGGTAATGTTTAACTTCTGCATATCTCTAATAGGTGGCGCTAGCATACTCATCATTTGTTCATCAACAGTCTATCAAAACAATCCCGTAGTGGGTAGGTAGGTACCTATTTGACATAGGTAAATAATTTGTGGTAACTTTACGTAGGTGCTAATGTGGTAAAATGTAAACTTAACAACCATAGCCGAACAGAAGTTAGAGAAAAACATTTCCTCCATATTTGGGCCGAACAACTGTTCACATACACTATCATCATTATCTCAGTAGGTACCTACGAGAGATTAGATTTAGATGTAACTTTTGTTGAAAAACAGCACAATTTTTATTGTTGCCTTTTAGAAACAAACGCAAAATACTTATCACTTTACCACCCCTAACAATAGCCTTGATGCATATTGACTGGCTTTTTATCTCGATATGAACTGAGGCGCTACTCTGGAAGTTTATTTCGTTCGATCGAGTCTTTGCGTCTTTGTCGCACTTATTTAACACGCAGTGGCGTGAGAAATACGGATAGATGTGTGTTAATCGTTCGGAGTTTCAGAGTAGACCGCTTGAAGCCAAGTTGAAAAACAACACAATTGTTACAAAGATTTTGGGGTTAGAAAAAGAATTTCGAAAAATTATGATCTTGAGGCGGGAATCGAACCCGCGTCCGCTGCTATCCGGGCAGGTGCCTGACCGCTCGGCCACCCAAGATACTAATTAACTTGCCGAAATTCTTCTAACCTTTACACTTCACGTTGTAAGCCAACGGGTACCCTCGCAATGTAGAAATAAATTTCAAACATTCCAAAGCAGATATTTTTACAAATACCGTGCGTTCGGTTAAGCTTGGGTTTGCTTTATAAACTATTCGATTTTAATTTTAACATTATATAAATGTTAGAAAAATTAGTACAAAGATTTTGGGGTTAGAAAAAGAATTTCGAAAAATTATGATCTTGAGGCGGGAATCGAACCCGCGTCCGCTGCTATCCGGGCAGGTGCCTGACCGCTCGGCCACCCAAGATACTAATTAACTTGCCGAAATTCTTCTAACCTTTACACTTCACGTTGTAAGCCAACGGGTACCCTCGCAATGTAGAAATAAATTTCAAACATTCCAAAGCAGATATTTTTACAAATACCGTGCGTTCGGTTAAGCTTGGGTTTGCTTTATAAACTATTCGATTTTAATTTTAACATTATATAAATGTTAGAAAAATTAGTACAAAGATTTTGGGGTTAGAAACCTGCCCGGATAGCAGCGGACGCGGGTTCGATTCCCGCCTCAAGATCATAATTTTTCGAAATTCTTTTTCTAACCCCAAAATCTTTGTACTAATTTTTCTAACATTTATATAATGTTAAAATTAAAATCGAATAACACAATTGTTAGTTTGGAAAAAATAGCCCAAAATACTTATGACTTTCGACTTGTCACTTTAGCATGCCTGACTAAATCCTTGGTGCATATCGAGTAGTTTTCTATTCTAATTTTAACACGGGAAGTGTCAAATTACAAATAAAATTAAACTTCAAATAAAACAAAGATCCTTTTGTAAAATATTTTAATACCATATATGACAGACTAAAACAACACCTCAGCAAATATCATTAATCACTATTTATAATCATTTATCAATTATTTATCCTGGCATTATTTATAAAGCTATATTGGAAAATATTTATAAACAACAAAGGATTCATATACAACACAGTTAAGCGATCTGATTGTGTCTATTTGTTAATTATAGCGTTAATGCGTCGAGTTGCTACACTGATATTCCCTAGTGTTGCTAGTTATTTAGAATTAGAAGTATAATGTTTTGGACATAATTTTCTTATATAGTATTACAGAGTGGATTACTTTTAAAATAATAATTATTACAATATAACTAATACAATTCAGACGAAGAAATTCGTACCACAGCGTTATTTCAATCCCTTCTATAAACTTAAATATTCTACAAATATTCAATTAGTCTCAAAAACAATTTTTCGTTACTCTTGTTCAACTAAGTTTTTAGTTTTCTAGATGTATATTGTAGTTTACCTCGATTAAGATATAATATCAATTAAGAAACGCTGACAATTTTTTTATTCTCTATCATCCGCTACATTACTAACTTTGCAAAATTGCTAATCAATTTTAATTAAAGGCGAAGGCAGTATAACGGAAATAGCCCTGTGATTTGATTTTCAACTCTTGACTTCATGATTATTCAATTTTATTTATGCAATTGGATGAAAAATACAATTGTTTTAAATAAAAAGTACTGTAGCAGGCAGAACATCGATTGCAAAATTAATCAAAAGTCAACACAAAATAGACAAACTATGACGATTAAAAAAAATAGATTATATACCAAGGGCGATAAAATAAAGAACGTCTCAGATCGCAAGTATTTGATGATAAATATGCGATCTGAGGCATTTTTAACCTCACCAACCGAAGTTGGGGAGGTTACATTTCCGTGCGCTAATATGGATCGCATGACAACTAACGAGTGCGACTGTAGCAGCGGGCAAGATGACAAAAGCCGTCACAATAAATATCCTACAATACGAGATCCGAAATATGACCAGCCACATCGCGATATGCCGAATCAGACGATCTGCCTGCGACATAATAACATATACAATAATAATAATTTTAATGTGGTCTTAAGTTTTAGAGATCAGATTAAAATGGATGCTACCTATAGTTATTATAAATAACGGCTCTTCAAATTTAAAAAATCTTACCAAAATTATAAATATACGAGGCAGATACAGGGTTAATGCCAAGCAATATAAATTCTTAGGTCGAATTATTAGGATCAAGTCACATAAGACAAATCGCCTACAGCCGAAATATAAAAATATTTACATCCCACAAAGATGTGCACTCTGGTGTGACTTGGCCCTTAGGACACGATATTGCTTAGCAAATGTTGCTTGTTTTCTATTTGGTGTTAATTTGTAAGGTCATTATTGATTAACTTATGAACATTACCTTCCTTGATTAAAACTAAAAAACAATTATTGAAATGTACAAAATAATATCATCATAAGACATGAATAATACCGTTAGGCAAGGGGAGCATTATAATCTTGAATTTGTCACCTGTTTTGTTGTATGTAACCTGTTATGCCATAATAATGTATGACATGGACAATGGCACACACATGAAACGAACGCCATGCGCTAGTTAGCAATCAAAAAATGTACACTTTAAGAATATAATTGTAACACAGTTTAACTACTATTTTGATTTCAATTTCAACATTATATAAATGTTACAAAAATTAGTACAAAAAATATTGTGGTTCAAAAAAGGTCGAAAAATTATAGTCTTGATGTGGTAATCGAACCCGTGTCCTCTGCCATCCGGGCATATGCCGAAACCACTCGGCCAACCAAACCTCTTGGTTGGCGGAGTGGTTTAGGTATCTGCCTGATCTACGTTCGGGATCGATTACCGCATCAAGAATTATTTATAATTTTTCAAACTTTTTCTATCCACAATATTTTTTGTACACAATATAACTGTAAAGGCGCCTTAGAAGTCTAGGGTGTGCGACTGTGGTGTCAACTGCTCTCCTCAGATTAAGGGAATTTTCTATTTCTCATGCAATCACATATATACCACAGATTCGCAAAAAAAAACGGTACATAAATATGAGGATAAAAATATGCTACGTTTTGAATATGGTAAAGTCAGCATTACAAGATTATTGTCACCAAATTGAAGTAACTAAGCGCGACGTGAATACAGAAGCCTCACCAGCTACATAATATTAACAGTGGTCAAGCAATTAAAATGCTAATTTAAAACAAAAATGTCGATAGATGCCAAACTCGCCCAAGTGCTATATTCGTAATTTCAAATATTATTATTTTTCTAACAAAGGCTCAATATTTTTCACATCTAATACGAACCCGATTTTTTACGGCCTTTGTACAGACAAGCTGTAAAACTGCATTTTACATGGTGATTTGGGCTGTTTTGACATTAACGAAGTTTTTTAATAAACACACACTTTCATAAGAACTACAGATACTCTAATGAGATTTCACAAATAAAACTAAAATTACTCTACAAATTGTTTAAAACTAAATATACCTTATTAAATACAGTTGCTCTCGTTATTAGATTTATATATCTTTATTATATACATTTCAAATTGCAATATAAAATTTGAATCACCCCCCTCGATAACACTACTTAACCTATGGCTCAAGTCCAATCGGGATGGCAGCGTCGCCTCCGCACGGTTACTTTCAGAGTGAAAGAAATTTAAACTTTATTCCACAAACTCAAAACACCAGTTTTGATTGAATAAGTTGAATAGGATCTATCCAATCAAAACTGATCTTTTAAGTTTGTGAAATAATGGTTAAATTCCATTGAATTTCTTAAAGAGCGTCGCTTCCATGCCGTGGCGTATTGAGTTTAAAGTGCAAAATTCTTATACAGGCATAAGTTATTGTGATTATAATAGGAGCTAAGTGTTTTTCGAATCAAGTAATTCACTAAGTCTTCATAACAAGTACAGCCTTAAGGGTAACCATGATACAAAAGGGATAGATACCGCGGATCCGCTTCTATGTAATTATAACAAATTAATACAATACGAGGTACAGTTAAATTTACTCAATCGACTTTGTGTTTTACTATGAACAAGTTAAGGTTGACAATCGATTGAATAAATTTGACAGTTTTGGGTAGTCTGAAGTGCCGTTGACCGTACAGTGCCACCAACTTATCTCGTCAAGTGGCGAAAATTTGAACTAAAATTTACCCATACGTTTTGACATTTATATAACACTCGTTGTTGACCACTAGCGACACCAACAATAGATCGGTTAAGTTTGTGGCACTGTAACGTATTTGATGAAACTTTCTGAACTCAATGCGACACAAATAAATATTATGGCAGTGACGTTTTGTTTCTACACACCCAAGGGAATTTGAATTACCGTTCCATCATAGTCCTCAAAAGGGGAAATTGCACTTTAGCTAACAATGGGGCGAATGGGATATATCAACTTTATTATTTATACACGACAATCCGAATAGATCAAATATCAGTAATGGATTTAAGTATTATTTGGCCTGTTCCAATACTTATGATTCAGTGCTTTACTTTAGCGACTATGCAGACGAGCAATAAACATTTTGAACATATTTTGGGGACAAAACAATGATATTACCAGCCAACAACTAACTACAAGTTATAGATTATACATAATTTAATATGTATGACGAGTATAGCAAATGTCTACAATACGATGGCGTGTATATAAATACTTGTAAGCTCTTGTGCGTTTTTGAAGATACCGTGAAGGTTGCGCCTATATTAATAATATCATCCAATATCAATGTTTTGTTTTTTATCTCCACAATAATAAATATAATTTTAGTTACATTTTCTATAATTATTATTTATTTATTATTTCAAAATAATCTTATTACACTCAAATATCATAATCGATATAAGATAATCGAAAGATAATACAATATTTATCTTTTCTTGTATTAAATAATAGATTTATAATTATCAATATTGCTCTGACGTAATATCTTAACTATCACTCATGTTACAGGCAGGTTTATATAAAAGGATATTGAAAAATTCAGCAGGTAAGGTAATAAAGGGCCATGTCATTATGTTACGTCTGACCAATCATGTCACAGATAACTATTAAATCAATTCTTTCCTGCCACATGACAGGCGGAGAGCATGTATGTTTTTTTTTGTCATGACGAGACGAGGAGACTACAAACAAAAGGGCATCAGGAACTAACTTTAATGTATTTAATTTTTTTTAAACTTTACGATAATGTTAAAAAAATTATCAGTCACATTAAGAATAGTTTCTTTGTATGTACGTTTTTAAATTAAAACTGACAAGACATCGCAGTACACAGTGTAGAGCGGTGCTCTGATTAATTTGAATCGGATTTAAGAGATCATAGGAAGCATTAACAATAAATAATTAAATTATGCCAAAAAACAAAAGAAAATATATTTTTTATAATTTATTAGTCCAACTTATACCTATAAATATCAAGATTTTTTTATTTTCTATTATTATGTTTTATCAAAACCAATAGCATTGTTGTCTTTCTAGGCTGACTATTGAAAATAGGCCTTTATCGGGCAATGAACTAATTTCAGACTTTTTATTATATTTTTAAAAAATGGATTATGAAAATTATAAACGCTATCCGTAGAATAGGCTATCCATCCATAGACTATGTGTTAAGTGTCAAATTTGGACGCATTTCAATGTTTTTATGGTTTTAAAGCCCCGTGAGAGCTGATGCGCTAAACATAAGTTCAATGTTTAATTGCAATGGACTAGATAATGGTATTGACTCTCTACCCCCTTATTATAAAACATGGACTACAATTAGGCATGGTTTAAAATAGATGCGAACTCTGACTTTCATTCAGCAAATAAAAACGACACCATCAGTCTATGACTAACTTTAGTCCATGTATTATATTTATAATAAGGGGGTTTCGATATTCTATATAAAGATCAAGATGCAATTTAGTTAAATAGCAATTTTTGTTATTTATTTCTAACATTTCTACATAAAATCCAATGCTAAAAAAATTCAGCAAGCTTGCTTCTTTCTTTAGATACAATATAGAGATCCACCTGTTATATACTCATTCTATAAACCATTGATTGATAGTTTAATGGATTAACATCCATTCGTCTCTATCATTTCATTATCATTCGTCGTATCCATAAGTCTCTTTATACTCATAAGGATGAAGGATGCAGCCTAATTTTACAAAAATTGCTAACTTTACAAACATACCGTGATGGGAAATTTAAAAAAATACATACGGGTACGAATTTAGTAACCTCCTCCGTTGTTTCATCGGTTAAAAAAGGACGACCCGTTAAGGAGAACATCAAATCACAATTAACATCTTTCAGTGTCATCGACAATAGTGATTATATACGGGAAAGTAGTAATTTGAGCCACTATCTAAACTGGACCACACATTCACGTCTTGTCGATTACTAGTCTTACAGCCGCACTCAGAGACGTCATTTAACTTTAATAAGTACTTAATGTAAAAAAAAAACATTTAAACCTATAGCGACTAGTTTTGAAATATCATTTTATGACGTTAAGTACTCATTACCGTTAATTGATGTCTCTGATTGTGGCGGTTAATCATATTAATCAAAACAATAATATTACACCACTATTCATTGCTATATCTGTACCATACAGCTTTTTTCTAGAAATCATCTCTTTAACATATGGACTAAAATAATGATATTATTATGTGGTCCGAATCATTAACTAGCTCAATTTACCCTACTTTACCTTAAATGTAAAAAAATAAGTACAAAGAAAAATATGTACTTGTAATCTATTTATCTTTGTAACGTAAATGGGTTCACTTTTAAATATAATATGGTATATATTTACAAGAGCCATTTTACGAGACTGTAAGTTAGATGTTAGTAAGTTAGACAAGTGACAGCATTCGGGTTATAATATAAAATCCTCTCCCTCATTCTCTATAGTATAAAATCCTGTTTGTATAACAAAAAAATATAAAACCATAATTTCTTTCACAATTAAGCATAAGATTTTGCTATTTTTATGTCCAATACTGATTTCGTAAAACATCTATCCTTTTACTAAACCTACACAAACCCGAAGGCACTAGGTGTTACATCGGTCACCCATATGACTGCAATGATAATACACGACAAAACATTGTTTATACTAGAGCGTAGTGGTTTATTTCAAAAATCTTCTACTGTGAACGTTCCTTTAGTATGAAGTATGAAATCCAATTATAAGTTTCCTTTCATAATACATAATATTGACTAGTTAAATATTTCATTTTTGGTCATAAGTTGCCAGTTAAAAATACTGCTAAAGTTTTTTTAATCATAGAACAACGCAGCGACAGACATTCGAATGTTTCACGAGTTTCATTGATGATAAATGCTGCATCACTTGAATATTAATATGGACCGTTATGTCAAATGTCGTCCCATCCTTTATTCAAATGAACTTTATATAATAATAATAATCCTCTATTATGATCAACGGAAAACATTGACAATGACAATGGTTTTTGTCAACCCATCGAGAGGTTTTTCGCGGTGGTGACATCGTGGCTCCGTCGGTTCATTTCCTTTGCTTCCTTGGTGACGTTCGAGTCGACGAGCATGGAGTGCCTCGCCTTGACTTCCTTCTTCCTTCGAACTACGTCCGGACTGTAGGGGTCGGAGACTCGCCTGTCTAGGTTGACCTGGGGCTGAGTTTTACCTTGACTGGAGAAGGAGCCCTGCCGGTGTAGCGTGGGTTGTTCCGAATTCGAGTTTGGCAGGTACGTTTGGAAGGAGGGTCGATTCTGCGCCGCTTCCATTATGGACCCTGCGAGATGGGAATAAGAGATGTTTTGGTATTTATTTGGATATGAATCTGATATACACTTTTCCAAGTAAGATTGGATTGAAGCAAGATTATCCTTAAATCATTATCACCAGCCTTTTAATGTCCCCACTGCTGGGGCACAGGCCTTCCTTATGGGTGGAAGAATGTAGGGAGAATGGGCCATAACCCACCACGCTGGCCCAGTGCGGGTTGGTATATAAACGACTGCAGATACAGCCGGGACCAACGGCTTAACGTGCCTTCCGAAGCACGGAAAAACTCAAGATAATAATTTTTTGGTCACCCATCCAATGACCGGCCTTAGTTTACGCAATCGCAAGCCGAGCGCGTTATGCTACTGCGCTAGCAAGCTCCTCCTAGTTAAAAAATTAAAGCTCCTCCAGTTAGCAATCTTATCCTTATAGCCTCAAATGCTAGTATCCATACCACAAGTGCTTAGGCTACTTACTTTGGGCTAGATGATAGGTGTGAGTGTAAAAATATTTATTTTTTATTTATAGCCACAAAATTTACTTTTTTACTTATTTACCTAAAGCGCGGACGAGCCACGGCGCTACTGACTGCTTCTGATTCACTGCGGCTTGCATTTCGTTGAGGGCGGAGTTTAATTGATGGCTTAATTCCTGAAATGGTCATATATTACAGTTAATACAGAGCAAAAATAGGCCTTTATAAGCTAAATTAGGAAAATTTAACCCGCCAGTAATTTTTTTTTTTATGCCGTGTGGTGACGGCAGAGTAGAATACAATTGTCACCACCCCAAATCTCTCCTGTGGGTGTCGTACAAGGCGACTAAGGATAAATCAGTGATGAGGAATGGGCAGCAGCGTTCCTCTTATACCACCTAGCAATGTACTGCGACTTTTGTGCCCGATAAATGGCAATAGGCTCGCCACCTATACATGGGACCTAACATAATTGGCGAAATGTGGGTGCTAGTTCACCTCTGCCTACCCCTTCGGGGATATAGGCGTGATTTATGTATGTATGTATGTAGTAATTTTTTTTTTACTTTTAAGGCGATATTTAACTAACCCCCGAATACAGAAACACTACTCAAATTTAGGGGACTGCTTAAAAGGTTAAGTGGACACTACCTGTCAGAATTTGTATGGAAAAACGTCAATTTTTGACAATACTTAAATGTTAAGCGGGACTCAAACTTTGAATAATGTTTCTGTATTCGGGGGTTAGGTACTTAGGCCGACCCCTTACTTAGAGGATGAGAGGATAAGGGCAGGGAGAAGAAGATTTAACCTACGTACTTATTTCATTAATTCTGCCAAGTAATAAAAAAATTCTATGCGTTTTAATAATAACCGGTTACTAAATTCATCTGGTTTCATGACTTTTGAGGTCATTTCATGAAAATAAATTATCGGTAGATATTCTGTGAAGTTTTTCTTTGTTGTTGTTGGCTGTTGGGCCTAAGAATCTTTGTCTAAAAAAAAAAATTACTTTACGCTCTAGAGCATAAAAGCCATTTTATGCAGCCTTTAAACGACATAAAGACGAACTTTTCTAGCATGAGAAGTAAAAATAATTTGTTGTTATACCAACCTGATTACTACACTGTGCCTGCACATGTGCCAACTTCACCTGAGCCAATTCCAACTCCAGATCTCTCACCCTTTGCCTGAGCCGCGCCTCTGTATCGCTGGAGCCCTCCGCCTTCTCGTCCCTTTGCTCGTCTGTAAATAACATGACTCTTAGAACTAAGGACTATTTCTGTAAACAATAGGGAAAAAGTTCTAACATACCGTCTTTGTTGTCTTTCTGTGCGAACTTCACGCCGCAGCTCGCACAGTCCTTAACATAATCCTGTAAATAATCACAAAACAGAAGTTTTTGAGCAATTTCGTGTCCCATTAAGTTAAGGATTTTCTTTATTACTATCATCACCCCTTTCATGTCTCCGCTGCTGGAGCACAGGCCTTCCCTTTCAATGGATGAACATACGGAGAATAGCCCAGGTCCCTCTAGAAAATTGGCCAATCTATTGGAACTTATAATGTAATAATATACATCAAATGGCCGGTATTGCTTGGTTTACGCAATCGCAGGCCAAGCGCGCTAAGCCACCGCGCCACCAAGCTCCTCCAAGTTTAAGACTTCGTTAACACACAAGCAACAAACGAACACATAAAATACACTCAAAATTTGGTATCCTGTACCCAAATTATTCTAAAATGGTTATTGGGGCCCTTCACGTCACCGGGCAATCTCCCTTAGTCCACTTTTATGAGTCTGGGGTGAGTCGTAGCTAGCACATTCAACATTATTTTTTCACTCCCAGGCCAGCTTGGAAGAAGTTGCTAGGGGGCAAGTATAACAAACATTTTTTTGTCACAGTGGAATGCCCTTACGCACTGTACCAGCCGCTAGCTTGGCGACTGGCGTGTATTTTTTTAATGCTAGACAGATAAGCTTTTGCCCTTCATCTCACCTGATCGTAAGTGACGATAAGGGCTAAAAATGGAATAGAGCTTCGCCTGGAACCCTTAACCACAGAGGGGCTGGCTATCTTATCACAATTGCCGGGACAGAATAATGCTATTAACACTATTATTATGGCGACAGATTTTAATAAGATGGTGGTAATAATAATTTGTTAGAGAAAAAAATAATTGGTTAAATTTTGCCTTCACCAATTTATGTGTTCCAAAGGGGAGTGCTAACCGTATCTCCTTTCAATAGACACAAACTGGTATTCACCTGAACCTGATGCAGTTGTTTGTCGAGCCTGGCGCAAATCTCTCGGTAATCGCGCGCGACTGCCGCGTGGTGGGCAGAGTCCTTCTGCGCGTCCTCCACGGCTTGCCGCGACTGATGAAAAGAAACACCAAACATAATTATTGTCAATTGACCTTAAAATAATACTAAAACCTACACTGCAGTCGTCAGATATCAATGATATAATCACTCATTTACTTCGAGAGAGACGCAACACAAGATATACTTAGAATAGAACCATTGTGTGTTCAAAGTTTTTGACAATTACTGATTAACTATAGGGACCTATGCTACGTTACGTAGGTAATCAAAAGGAAATGTGCATGTTGATATACATATGAGTGTTAATATTATATACAGTACGTTTGTGACATGGGGTCAATGCTAAAGAAGTAGGCTATTGGTGGCGAATAAAAAAAAGCTGTCTATACCCACCTCATTCAATTGCGTTTCCAACGATTCTTTGTCCTGCTGCAATTGTGTGTTGATCATCTTGAGCCTCTCGAGCTCAACGTTAATCTTTTCTTTTTCTGCGGATTCTGTAAATGAAACCAATTCACAGTTCTAGTTTCTGCTTTCTGTTTAATTTTTAATGCATTTTTTCCCGATTAATATTTAAACGGGCCTTTATTTTAAATACAAACTAGTTTATTAGAATGTCATTGAATTACATACATACATAAATCACGCCTATATCCCCGAAGGGGAAGGCAGAGGTGAACTAGCACCCACGTTTCGCCAGTTATATTAGGTCCCATGTAATAGGTGGCGAGCCTATTGCCATTTATCGGGCACAAAAGTCGCAGTAGGTATATAGCTAGATGGTATAAGAGGAACGCTGCTGCCCATTCCTCATCACTGATTTATCCTTAGTCGCCTTGTACGACACCCACGGGAGAGATTTGGGGTGGTGACAATTGTATTCTACTCTGCCGTTTAAATTAATTCTGCTGTTTGAATTAATATCAAATTAGTTGTTTTTTATAGGAATCATTAAATTTTTTTATTAAACAAATAATTACATTTTATCGCTTATGATACGCCCGCGCACACTGTATTGTATGTTTTTTCACGAGCTAAGAAGTAAAATCTCTATCCCCTCTCTGTCTCGTTCGAAGCAACGGTATCGCCTTACCGTTAAATAGTAAATAATAAATACCTTTAACGAATTTTTCGTACTCCTGCTGGTATTTGATGAGCCTTTTCACTTTGATACTGCACGCGAGTTTCACTATCTGCCGTGACGATTCCTCGGCGCGACACTTCTTCGGTAATGTTACCCTGGTGTAACACAAAATAAAATATTAAAAAAACTGTCAACATTAATAATACTAGCAACATCAGATTTTTATTGTGTTGGAGTGTTACTGTAAACACTTTCGTATTTTTAGTGGCCTTGACCTTGTTGGATATACTTACCCCTCCGGGAATAAGCGGGTGTGGTTTGTGTATATGTGTAATTTACAATTTCGTAACTTAGATATTCTCTGTTCTTAATGATAAAAAATTTCTAAATAACACTTCATAAAATAACCTGGCCACTTATCTAACCAAATATTAGTAAAATAATGTCATCGTCGAATTTATTTGAGGCAAAATAAATTTATTATAGTCTCACTAATCACATTAATGGGTTGACTGGAAGAGATCTCTTCTAGTGATGAGTAAGCCATTGCTTACAACTATACTTTTCAAAATGTTATTACATATTTAATTTTTACAAATGTAATAAAGCAAATATCATATTACATGAATAGCAAACTCACCTAAAATACTTGAGTACACCCTCAAAATCGTTCATCAACAAGTCCTTGCGGGACCGAGACAGCAGCGCCAGCGCTACTTGGAACAACGTGTCCATCCCTTGCAGCAGAAACACGTCCAGGATATGGTACACCTTTCGAGGGAAAAAATCAAACCGTCAACTCAACGAAAACCAAGAGATACTCATATTCCGAGTTACAGTCTCAAATCGACATCTAATTCCACTTCATTTCGAGTCGATTTCGAAGTCGATTCTTTCTGGACATGTTTTAATAAATACTTCTAAGCAATGGAGAAGAATTTCGAAAGATTGGTCTAGAAAGAACACAATAAAATAAAAACCTCTACAGAGCTGGGATTCTTCAGTGACGATAACTCTTAGCACTCCATAGATTCACCGTGCGTGCAGTGTGGCAGAGAGGGAAGTCGGAAGCAGCGTAAAGCGCTACAAGTCTAAAGACTCGTGACCCAAGTGTAGGTTTACGAGGTACCCCATCACAACATGTCAACACTCAGCTTCGTTACCGAGACTTCTCTCTCTACCCAGCCATATTAGGTAAGATTCTGTAAGAGCCGCCTTAGATACACGTTCCAGTCTAGAACTTACAAAAGTTCTAGACTAGCCAAGATCTTCTATTAATGTGCCTTGCTTCCACCTAAACTGCATATAAACCAACAATGTAGCCATATTTTGTTTGTTAAGTCAAAAGTACTTCTTGGTTTTTATAGCTAAATTATTAGATTTTTATACGTTTATTAACCGACTGATTTATAATTTTTTTAAATAAAATTAAAATATTTTTTTTAAATCCTTTCAACTTACCAAAGGCAAAGGGAATCTGGCCGTGAACACTGTGAGGAACCACTGCGAAGCAAACATGTGAGTCTCGACTCCTAACTCTTGGAAGTGTGCCCTGAGGTCTGTCAATTGTTCCTGTAAACAAATGCATTAAAAATTCGCATTAAATTTTAAAGGGACCGCGAGCCAACATGGTATCTGGCTTAAGGTTTCGGAAGAGGAATTACCTAGTAGAAATACACCAACCAAAATTTGTGGTCTCATTGCTTAAATATCGCCTTACTAATTTGTATAACAACAGGTAACAGCCAAGTATAAAGATTATGTCCTGCAGATTTGCGTGCACAATATTTAATATACCCAATTTAATTAACAATTATTATAAAAAAAATCCTTTATATAATAAAAACTTCTGTCATTGATTCATTTATACAATTTCTTTTATAAAAAAATTGTTTTCAACATTTTAATTTCATTTGGAATTCTATTTTAAATACGAACACACACAGTTTTTGCTGTCTTGTACCACATTTACCTTCTTTTTGTTTTGTACAACAGTACCTTTTTTATCGGGGTTAAAATGCCTTTACACACTTCCCACGGCCCCGGGACTTGGGCCGTGGGGGTTGTGTGGGACTCCCCGGCGGTAAACAACGCCGGGACTACCCACTAAAATATCCCCGGTTCTCCATCTTCTGCCGACTACTGGGGCGGGAACGAGGGCGTCAGTTAAGCCTTCTCCCAAGGTCCCGCCCAGCATTCGGTGGTCAACGGGGGCAGCGTGACGGAAAAAGCTCTGCGCCGCCGCCCGTACAACATTTACCTCCATCAACCTGTCCAACTGATGCAATCTCATGTAGAGCGCTTCGAAGCCGTCTTTGTACAGTTCCCGCAAGCCATAGCCGTACATCAAGCGCACAAGAAGGCAGAACGCTTGTTCTTCCGGCATCTGAATAAAAAATAAAAAAACCAGTCCGTTAACATGTCTAGAAAGACAAAATACGACCATAGAGGGAGCAGGCCGCTATTTCCTATGTTCGGACCCAACAGAGAAAATTGTGGCCTGTCGGGGTTTAACAATTACTTTTCGCCAAATTCAAAGTTATAAATAAGTTTGAAGAAAATTCCTAGTCATTACGGATGTCAAATTGCAAATTGAACATTGGTAAAGTTCGAGTTATTTCTCGATTCATGATTATTTATATCGTAATGTAGTATTGTAGTTTAACACAAAGGATTATATATATAATATATAATTATTACATACATACATAAATCACGCCTATATCCCCGAAGGGATAGGCAGAGGTGAACTGAAGCACCCACGTTTCGCCAATTATGTTAGGTCCCATGTAATAGGTGGCGAGCATATTGCCATATATCGGGCACAAACGTGTCTCAGTACATTGCTAGGTGGTATAAGAGGAACGCTGCTGCCCATTCCTCATCACTGATTTGTCCTTAGTCGCCTTGTACGACACCCACGGGAGGGATTTGGGGTGGTGACAATTGTATTCTACTCTGCCGTCACCGCACCGCATTATTATGTACATAAAATTTGTCCGTAGTATACTAGATGCTCACAGGTGCTTACGCCACTCACTTTGGGCTAGATGATAGGTGTGACTGTGAGAAATGTTATCAATAACTTAATCAACTCACGTGCAAGAGCAGAGTGGCAGCTAGAAAGCTGAGCCCCTGACAGTAGCCGACCTCGTGGTCGTACACGGCGTAAGCGCGGGCCATGCGCAGCAGCGAGTCCTGGCCGAGCCCGCCGGCCTCCTTGAAGAACACGTGCGCGGGGAACGTGCGCGCTATGTCGCGCTGGATCACCGCTTCGAACGGGCAGTCCTGCGAGAATAGTAGATTTTCCATCGAGTGCACAAAACGAATCTGATAGTAATGTCGAGGATAAAAATGGTTTGTGGACGAGTTAGAAACTCTGCTTTTCACTTCGATTGCGAGGGAATAAAACAGTAGTTTATCATAACATTTGTTAAAATTCGAAATAACATTAGTACAGTTTTGAATATTGAAGGAAACTGTTTTTGCTACTGATATTAAGCTTGGGCTGCAGTCCTATACAGCCAAGTATTAAATTAATTTTGAAATAATAATTTTCCTATATTCTGCACAAATAAGCAAGCTTTCAGAGCATGAGAAGTGAAAAGTGTTTTACCTTTAAATTGTGTTAAAACAGTATTTATACCACGTAACTGGATTTTGACTGCGTGACACGGATGACAGTAATCCGTGACCGCATGTAACTGTGCCGAAATATCGGAATTGTAACAAAATCCAGAGGCGTTTCTCTGGAAGTTTATTTCGTTCGATCGAGTCTTTGCGTCTTTGTCGCTCTTATTTTAATTGGCGTGAGAAAGACTGATAGATGTGAGTTAATCGTTCTGAGTTTCAGAGTAGACCGCCAGGTACGTAGTTATACCACGTTTTAACATAATTTAAAGATGAAAGTGACCAAGTCACCACAAGCTTAAAACATTATAAAGTGTTTTATGTCACACCTGACCATAAAGTAGACTTTTTCGCCCGCTACGCGTACGAAGAATCCCAACTTCCTGGTCAGGGGGTGGCGTAAAACTGTAATCTTACTTCGGGTGATAAAAAAAGAACCCTCAGATCGCATTTAAAACCATCAGCTCGGGCGCCAAATACTTGCCATCTGAGACATTACTTGATATATCGCCCTTGTTATATAATCTACTATTATTAATAAACACGGGTAACCACGAGCAATAGACCTATTAATACGAAATAATTTCAAATAATGACACCCGTTATACCTACCTTGCTAATAAGAGTTCTGTACGTGTCCATGAGCTCATTGTTCTGGTCGACGCCGGCCAGTCGCAGCCAGACCTCGCCGCGTAACGCCTCGGGGACACCCACGCGGACCAGGTGGTTCAGAGCTCGCGGTCTGGGCCCCGTCCAACTGGAAAAATACACAGTAATTTTGTTATTTTTTTTTTTTTATTCTGAAAACATACAGCTGTACCTAACACAATTTGATAAATAAATTATGTGATTCTTAGCCAATTACAAGTTTCCACAAGTAGAATAAAGATACAATCCTACCATGTTGATTTTCGAGCAAAAAAAATAACGTAGACTGTGTCAGCCCCGATTCACCTTTTGTTATTAAAAAAAACAAAAGGTAATTAGAAAATTACACTTTTTAAAAAATAAATGATGCAATATGACCCGAATACTGAAACGCTACCCAAAGTTTCAAGTCCAGCTTAACATTAAGGTTTTGTCAAAATTGACATATATATACAAAATTCTGACACGTATATGTACACTTAATTTTATAAGCAGTGCTCAAATTTATATTCGGGGAATGTAATTATATTTTTATATTTAGAATGTAATTATATTATAACTTTATTTGTCTAAATAATTAAGTAAATAGGAATAGACAGTATGCTAAATCAGTCATAATAGAATACCGTCGGTTATTCTACATACCTTCTGAGAACTTGGGCCCAATTTACCAAGACATCTTCGCCGCAATCCTTGGACACTTCACCGGTTCCGCTGAGTAGAGGCTCGTCGCCATCTTTAACAATACACATACACAGTATATTAATGTGTTGTCAAAAAACTACAATTTAATATACAGTCTGTTTGGGATCAGACCTGCGATACTTTATCCACGTATTGTATGTATAATTTTATCGACAAAAAACCGAACAAATAGGGGTCGCAACCGTCATCCCTATGAATGGGAGCCATTTTAAAATTTCATTCTTCATATTTTCACGAGTCCATTGGAAGTCACCATTTTGTTACCCACATTGATGAAAGTGGCTTTATTTTAGGTGATGAAATGAGCTATCACTTAAAACCATACTTGTTAAGAAGTTACAGAAAATAATAATCAAAAACCCTTGATTTAGACGAAAAATTTGGTAAAATTTTGCATACTATTCGATTTTAATTTTAACATTATATAAATGTTAGAAAAATTAGTACAAAGATTTTTGGTTAGAAAAAGAATTTCGAAAAATTATGGTCTTGATGCGGGAATCGAACCCACGTGCGCTGCTATCCGGGCAGGTGCCTGACCGCTCAGCCAACCAAGACACTAATTAACTTGCCGAAATTCTTCTAACCTTTACACTTCACGTTGTAAGCCAACGGGTACCCTCGCAATGTAGAAATAAATTTCAAACATTCCAAAGCAGATATTTTTACAAATACCGTGCGTTCGGTTAAGCTTGGGTTTGCTTTATAAACTATTCGATTTTAATTTTAACATTATATAAAAGTTAGAAAAATTAGTACAAAGATTTTGGTGGTTAGAAAAAGAATTTCGAAAAATTATGGTCTTGATGCGGGAATCGAACCCGCGTCCGCTGCTATCCAGGCAGGTGCCTGACCGCTCGGCCAACCAAGACACTACACCCGTATTCATAAACATTACTATGAGGTGCGTTAACGCACAGGTTCCCTAAAACCCATAGACAATACTTGAGTGACAAAACGCATTGAAAAATGTCTTACTTTGCACAGTGTTGCTTCTTTACTTATACAAGTATTGTTTGTGAATACGGGTGTAATTACATACATATATACATAAATCACGCCTTTATCCTCGAAGGGGTAGGCAGAGGTGAACTAGCACCCGCGATTCGCCAATTATGATAGGTCCCATGTAATAGGTGGTGAGCCTCTTGACATTTATCCGGCACAAAAACCGCATTACATTGCTAGATGGTATAAGAGGAACGCTGCTGCCCATTTATCATCACTGATTTATCCTTAGTCGCCTTGTACGACACCCACGGGAGAGATTTGGGGTGGTGGTACAATTGTATTCTACTCTGCCGTCACCACATGGCCACGGGTGAAATTAACTTGCCGAAATTCTTCTGACCTTTACACATAACATTGTAAGCCAACGGGTAATCTTAAAAAAAATAGTCCAACTGACCGGAATCCGGCTCGGAGGGGGACGGCGGCGCAGGCGCACTGGACAGCGGCGACGGCAGCAAGCTGGACAGCGACAGCGGCAGGTTCAGCCGCGACCGGTCCAGCTCGCCGGTGGTCTCCACGCTGGCCACCTCGTACTGCAGCTGGCCCAACGCGTCCACGGACTGAAACAAAAGGCGCCAATTTTGAGTGTATATACCTTTACTTTTAACCCTCCGTATACGAAGCTGGGTATGACATACCCCAGCGGTAAAAAAATTGATACAGTTTTTAAACGAAAAAGGCGTGCAAGTTTTTTTTTCTCAGTAGCTGAAAACCAGATACTGTAGTCTTAGAAATTGCGATGGCTGTGATTATAATGTGTGCCATTTATTTCAGTACTTAAGAAAAGACTTCATAGTTTATAGTTTGAAGAAAAAGTTAAGTTTTTGAACTTTTATTAATTCTAGTCTTATGTAAAATAGAATTTGTTTTACTTAAACCAATTCATTATTAGATATAAAAATATATTTCTTATTATTTAACAACCCTACAGAGCAATTTTGCGGATTTTACTACCTTTTATAATTGGGGTATTGCCAAGCCCACCTAGTACAGCATGGTGAGATTAGTCACCTAGTATACGGAGGGGTAATCGTATTGTTCGTCGATTGATTTACATACATACATACCCACATTTCGCCAATTCTGTCAGGTCCCATGGAATAGAAGGCGGGTCTATTGTCATATATAGGGCACGTAAATCGCAGATTGTATAATATGAAGATACAGCGCAATCAAAATAATTATGTATACAATAACCTTACTTACATCTTTGAGATTTATGTAGAACTCCTGCACGAGCGGTTTCTTCGAGTAATACCAGAATCTTTCTGTTGGCGGATACACTTTCACCGGGGTCTCAACTACCAACCTGAAAATAACAACAATCATTTTTAGATTATCATCATCATCATCTTCCTACCACAGGATCGGCACAGTTTCGTCTTCCATTCTTATCGGTCATCAAGCCTTCCACTCCGTTTTGATTCATATCATCCTTCACACAGAAAAGGTGTTAGTGATGAAAATGTATAGATAATACATGAAAAGTTATGTCGTTAAGTCGAGACATCCAAATGACCAAAGCAAAAGATTTGACTGGAAAAGGTCCTACCACTAACCAAACCGAGTACAAATTTGTTCTTCTCCGGGGATCAAACCCGGGACCTCAGGATCCTATTCCGGTGGGCGAACCACTAGACCACGGGGGGAGTTAAAAAGTTAAAATCGATCAATAAAATCAATAAATTACTCACCGCAACGGATCGGGAATGCCTCTGATAACGAGATCTAAAGCTAGCGACATGTAAGCGGGCGCTCCCTCGCCGCTCGCCACGTTGAAAGCCGCCAGTGCAGACTCGCCGGCGTTCCACAGGGCGCACACGGAACAACTGAACCCACCCGCTGATCCGCTTACCTAGACAAAGAACCACAATTTCGTATATAATAAATATCGACGTTATTATTAAACGGCCGTGTGGTGTCGGTAAAGCAGAATACAATTGTGACCACCCCCATCTCTCCCGTGGGTGTCGTACAAGGCGACTAAAGGGCCGGTTTTTTGATGCATAGATAACTTAACAATTGGTTGAGGCAACTAGTATGCATCAAAAAACCGGCCCTAAGGGTAAAGACAACGATGAGTAATAGGCAGCAGCATTCCTCATTAATCACATAGCAATATACTGCGACTTACACACCAACTCAAGCTTATCTTGTACAAAAAGTATCAATTGTTCGTGATATTTTTTTTCTTTTTCTGAATTTACAAAGAAGAAATACTGGGTGCAATTTTAGTAGGTATTGAAAGTCTAAGAATTCCTAGAGTCGATTGTTGTTGTCAAAAATGGGAATAATTGCATGATTAAAAGCCAAATTATAACTTACAACATTCTTCATTCAACCTGTCCATTCTTCTGGCATTCACAATACGAACCATTTCTAGTAGCCTCATGTCCGAATGCTTCACACTGCGCCCAGGAGCGAGAAGAATGCCAAAGCATCGTTCTATGAAGAGGCCACCGTTGTAGCTAGCCTGCAATAGTTGAAGATATTGGCATAATAATTATACAGTAATCTGTGGTGAATAAACGTAATTTTAACAATAGGCTATTATAACTATATTTTCACGGGCTCTATCTAATATCATGTATATTTTCACGGGATGTATATTATTATTTTTGATTTTTACTTGAATATTATATAAATTTTTCAAAAACTATTACAAAGAAAATTGTGGTTAAAAAACAGTTCGAAAAATTACAGCTCCTCATCAAGCAGCAAGACTAATTTTTCAAACTTTTTCTAACCACAAATTGTGGTTAGAATAATACAAAATATTATCGCTTCAGCATTTAAAACTCGAATGTATTTTTCATGATATTTATTTATATTATAGCTATACCTACTCCGTGTGGTGTCGGCAGAGTAGAATACAATTGTCACCACCCCAAATCTCTCCCGTGGGTGTCGTACAAGGCGACTAAGGACAAATCAGTGATGAGGAATGGGCAGCAGCGTTCCTCTTGTACCACCTAGCAATGTACTGCGACACTTTTGTGCTCGATATATGGCAATAGGCTCGCCACCTATTACATGGGACCTAACATAATTGGCGAAACGTGGGTGCTAGTTCACCTCTGCCTACCCCTAGGGGGATATAGGCGTGATTTATGTATGTATGTATACCTATTCAAATGATCTTTAGCGGCGATAAAAATCTCGCTAGTGAACTGTCGATGTCTGGAACGGACTTTACCTGTGGATCATCAGCGTCTGTCGGAGCGTTGTTGGTGACTTGCCTCACGTTAATAGTCACTTGTTTGTCTATCCCGCCACGAAGCTTGAAGCCGAGTCTTTCTTTAGGCACATGGCTGAATGTACCCTGGAACAAACAAACAGCTCCTCATAATACAAAGATTTTGGTGGTTAGAAAAAAAAATTCGAAAAATTATGGTCTTAATGCGGGAAACGAACCCGCGTCCGCTGCTATCCGGGCAGGTTCCTGACCGCTCGACCAACCAAGACACTAATTTTTCGAAATTCTTTTTCTAACCACCAAAATCTTTGTACTAATTTTTCTAACATTTATATAATGTTGAAATTAAAATCGAATAGCTCCTCATAATGTCCAATTAAAGTGGCTAAATTAATACTTAGCCTTGTATTAATTTAGTCACCTTAATTTCCTCACTGCGCAACTCTTGGTTATTAACGACTGCAGATGCAGCCGGCACGAACGACTTAAAGTGCCTTTCGAAGCACGGAGGAACGTGAGATAATAAATTTTTGATCACCCATCCCATGACCGCGGTCTGAGCGAACATTGGTTGGTTTGCACAATCGCAGTCGGAGCGCGCTTAGGCACTGCGCTATCGAGCTGGTGCCTGTAGGTCTACTCTGAAACTCCGAACGATTAACTCACATCTATCCGTCTGTCTCACGCCACTGCGTGTTAAAATAAGAGCGACAAAGACGCAAAGATTCGATCGAACGAAATAAACTTCCAGAGTAACGCCTTTGGTGCGGATGATGATGACGATATTTAAGATACATTGCCTCCATAATGGCACAGACGTGGGACGCCTTGTATAGCTCAATAAAGTTAGAAAACGCAAAGAGTTCGCCAACACTTGAACAATCGTTTATTAAATAACCGTCGGTTTTTGACATTTTACCGCATGGAAGAACTGTCAAAAACTGACGGTTATTTTTTAATCACTTGTTTTACGTTTTTGGGAACTCAAGCCTAAATGCGAGAATCAAAGCCTACCTTGGCATCTGTCTCCTTGATGTCCACGGTGCACTCGAGCACGTGTATCAGCTGCATTGGCGGGGCGGGCGGCACAATGCCCTCTGTCAGAGAACCGGTCATAGAGGGCGCTGCGCTCAACTCGCCCACGATCGAAGACGCCATCGACCGCGGAACGCGCTCAAACGCTTTCGCGAAGCAGCCTATGTACAAAGAAGAATGGTTGTGAGGTAATTTAGTTAAGGTAATAAAGTAAAAAACAAGTAATAATATCGGGTCCTTTTATACCACCTAGCAATATACCTACTGCGATGTTCGTGCCCGTTAGAAGACAATAGGCTCGCCACCTATTACATGGGACCTAACCTAATTGGCCGAACGTCACCTCTGCTTACCTCTTCGATATAGACGTTCGGATAAAGACGTGATTTATGTAATGAATGTAAAAAAAACCGACAAATTATTGTGCCGATTACAAGAACCGTCGAATACTAGATTTTAAATCGACGGGTTTACTGAGAGCCTTATTTAGTTTATTTTAGAAATCGGACTTTTCCCGTTTTTTTTAGCGATTTAGAGTAAATGACTGGCAGGATGCTTGCTTAACACAGTTAAAGCCCTTTATAAAGAGTAATTGTTTGCCTCTACCATATGGCTTTACAAAAACAGCAAAGCCAACCTGAAATCTAAGAGCGCTATCCCCTTATCTCTTATTTTGTAAGTAAACAAACAGCCCACGACAAATTATGATAATGAACGCGGACACAAATTAAAAAACCACTTTCGACCGACTCGCCTCCAGTGGGCGTATGCTAGAACGATTAGAAGTCTGACTGACGAGTCGGCTTATCTGTCCCTGACATATTTCGAATAACTATAGCCAGGGGTGGATCTGCTATATTTTGAATAACAATAAGCAGGAGGTAATTCTCGAGGGCTTTTTGGGCTACCTACTAAAGCAAAGCAAACGTTACTGTGAAGTAAAAACACTTGGTCATCATTTCATCTGACACACGCCTACTGTTGAAACTGTACAGGCTCTCATCATCATCATCTTTCATATCCCCTAAGAACCCGTGCTGCCTTCTTGCAGCGGCTTCCCGTGACCTTTATCAAATCGTCGGAACACTTGGGCATATTAAATAAATAAAAAAATATTTTACTGTCCTAATTTTTCCGATACCATATACCTGCATCACTTAAGAAATATGTTTATCTATTCGATTTTAATTTCAAAATAATTCCCGCATCAAGACCATAATTTTTCGATATTCCTTTTCTAACCACCAAAAGCTTTGTAATATGTTTATCGATAAAATGGCTATTAGTTGACAAATTAGACAGGCCCCTCTTTAGCATTAACCCTCAAATTCACGATTCAGCCCGCCCCAGACTGAAGGATATAATAAAAATCGATTCCTCCGAACCTTGACATTCATTCGGTTCAAGTCGACTTTGTTTGCCTAGCTCCGTCATTCATCATCTTAATAATAGCTTCAAACTTAACCCAGCTCCAAGTACAGCGGATTCGTGGGTTTACAATAGCAGAAACAGAAGGTGCCGATCAAAGAGAGAGTGAGAAAATACCGTTTGTTACTCGGCCGACTGCCGTCCAAATGAAGAACAGTAATTTAAAATATTTAACTCTCAATAAACTTCCAACAACTAGGCGGTAACTACAATTGAAGTTATATTTCTAGTCTTTGTGTTATACATAAAAACAAAACAACCTTTAGACAACATTTTGTTTACAAATCCCTATAAATAAGTGGAAAATGAAAATGTTGTATCTTCAGTTAGTGCATTATTCATTAGAACGGCAAAAGTTGACCAACTTTTGTGAGCCATAATAAACTTTCCAAATGACTAACCAGTAAAACCTCTTCCTGGGCGGATTATAACCTCTTCCTGTCTTAACTCGCCGTCACGAGAAACTACAGCCGTAAAAAAGACACTATCGTAACTCCATTGACATGGAAAAATGCTTAAAATGACAAAATCAACAACAACGGTCTATTGTTTTAAAAATAGCTTCGCATTTAATGACAACACTAATTAATTTTTACACCACTATCTCAAAACACAAGTGTCACTTGCTGGCAACTGTTCGTTAGTAAAGTAAAAAACAAACACTGAAATATCATATCGCGATAAGCTACACAGCGTTCATGGAAACTCAATCAATGAACTAGAACAGCTATAACTACCCATAAAATGTTAAGCACTTCATCGCGTGATTTTGGTAGCGACTCTTCGGCTAATAACATAAGTTTTGAGAAGCAAATATTCAATGTGAAGCTAAAGACGTGCCGAGTAGTGGCGACAGAGCAGTGTCACTCCTGGTGCCTTCCACTATGCTGGACTTAAGAAAGATGACTGCGTATATGTCAATACACCATTGCGACCGTACGTAACAGTGATTTATGTCATTAATTTTCTATTATGTATGTTCGTGTGAATAGACAATATAACACAATTTGAAAATGGGTGGCCGTGTGGTGACGGCAGAGTAGAATACAATTGTCACCACCCCAAGCCTCTCCCGTGGGTGTCGTACAAGGCGACTAAGGATAAATCAGTGATGAGGAATGGGCAGCCGTATTCCTCTTATACCTACCACCTAGCAAAGTATTGCGACTATTGTGCCAGATAAATGGCAATAGGCTCGCCACCTATTACATGGGACCTAGCCTAATTGGCGAAGCGTGGGTGCTAGTTCACCTGTCTACCCCTTCGGGGATATTGGCGTGAATCATGTATGTATGTATGAAAATGGGTGACCCTATAGAAAAAAATCATCAACTATAAACATACCTACATTTTATTATTTCTTTCACTTCTGATAATTTTTAGGCTTTTATTAAAATATAATATATCGCAAAAGTATATTTTAAGGATTAAACTCATTATACTTTCAATCTACTATAAGACTTTTACATAAAATAATAAGACATTATTACATCATATATTTTTATAAAGTCAAATATGACTTTATAAAAATATATGATGTAATGTCGCCTTGATTTGATGATTCGGTTAAAGGCATTGTACACGGTTCTTTATTTTCTTTAGAATTTCTTTAGAAATTGGTAGTGTACGTAAAGTTATTAATATATTGCGATACAAACCTTCATTATATTTCAAATTACGCACGCACGATAATTAAAACCAAATTAGACCCGGAAAACGGCACAGAGTTTACATTGACACTCGCAATAAATGGAGCACAGGAGCGATAACTTTTGTGGGTAATATTTGTTTGATAACAACAATTATAACTGTACAACATTTCATCTTTACCACAAATACAGGTAATTCACCAAGCTTCCTCGTTTAAGTCACAATTTATTATTCACTAACATGAAACATCCCAATCACTGCAACTCCCCAACTCATGGGTTCATAGACAATGTGTATGTACACTACAGTACGTACAGTGTTCATAATAATATCGGTCGTTTAATACAAGAGAGGCGCAATTCTAAAATACTTCGAAGCATTGTGTGTTCTAAATTTATGAAATTAAGACTTACTGTTGCAGGAATGCAATTTTGAATTGTATCTCTATTGTATTTAAGAAGCGATATTATGAAACAGCGTATGCGCACGGACACTGAATTACAATAACTGGATGGACACACATCTATATGAATCAATATGAACTAATCATTTTAAATAGCGAGGTTTAAGGTCGCCGGCCTACATTATTGATGCATACGATTAAAACGAATGCGACCCGTCCGTTGTCTCTCGTCAACTGAACAATAACGCGAACAGGAAAGAGTAATGTTTGGCCATTAGAATTTTTCATTTTATTTATATTTCATGTTCCTTGTTAATTAATGGTCATCAATGCTGATGGTCTCGGAGTGAAAACATAACGTGCGATGTGTCAGCCCCGACTCAGGCCGGGTGTCCTTAAAGTCGAATACGGGAGATTGCCTAGTGTAAACCAAAAAGAACCTTGGGCACCCCCAAATTGCGGCGGGTTAGAACAACAAACGTTGTCTAGCAACAATTTCCTTCTAAAAATCAAATCTAAAAATCAAAATAATAATAGCGCCAATACTTAAATTTATAAATAAAATTATAATAACATTTTCTATACTACTAATATTATAAAAAGCTGAAGAGTTTGTTTAGTTAGCCGCGTGGTGACGGCAGAGTAGAATACAATTGTCACCACCCCAAATCTTTTCCGTGGGTGTCGTAAAAGGCGACTAAGGATAAATCTGAATATGATTAGGAATGGGCAGCAGCGTTCCTCTTATACCACCTAGGCTAGCAATGTACTGCGACTTTTATGCCCGATAAATGGCAATAGGCTCGCCACCTATTACATGGGACTGATGACATGACATATTTGGCGAAACGTGGGTGCTAATTCACCTCTGCCTACCCCTTCGGGTATAAAGGCGTGATTTATGTATGTATGTATGTATGAAGAGTTTGTTTGTTTGTTTGTTTGTATGATTGGTTGGTTTTAAACGCGCTTATCGATAAGGGCATACCAACGTCTTCCGGGTCAGCTAGTGTTCAAACAAAAACCAAAATGACACTCACTTGACACCTGATTGACAGCCTCCGCGATGTGACAGCGGAACACGTGGCAGCGATACACGGCAGACTCCTTGGTCTCGCCGTGCGACCACGTGAAGGCGAAGCACGAGGCGACCGGGGTGCCGGCCGCGCCGCGGGCGTAGAACGAGATCCTGTTCACCGCGTAGCGAGTCATCACGCTGTTGGAGTCGGCTTGGTACAGTCTGCGAAAGAGGAGGGGCTGTTAGAAAACCACCGGTAGAGTGCGCGCCATATACGTCTGCGCGTGGTCAAAATTGGAACTAAAATTCCGCCTGCTAATATTTTGTTTGTCTAGGAGTGTTAAAGTGAGCGAGCAGCGCCGCCCATCGCGCGCAGTCTTATCTGGCGCGCACTATCTAAACACAGCAGCACCGGTATCTCATCATTTATCATCAGCCCTTTAACGTCCCCATTGCTGGGGCACAGGCCTTCTCTATGAATGGAAGAATATAGGGAGAATGGAATGGTGGTTATTATTACCGACCACAGATGGGTACGGGATCAACGACTAAACGTGCCTTCCGAACCACTTTGTGTCAGGCAGGCGGCCGGCTGTAAAACCTTAGCCCACACCTTAAGCGGTATTCATTGAAATGCTGTCATTCCAATCACTATCTCCGTTCATCAGTCTCTCGACATGGTCCGTTCCGTCTTTTTTCTATATATTCATTCATCACGAGCACCTTTCGGGTGTGATGAATAATATGAATCAAAAGGGAGTGGATGAATCTATTCGAATGCATTGAAAACAAATATATAAAACTGTATTATAGAGAAAACAAAACATCAGTTTCATACTTTTTTATTCTATGCGTTCGAATAGAAAAGCCACTTCGCTAGGCTCTCTGGGCAAGGAGAAGAAGACAGTTTATTACTTTGGACCTAGATGATTTATATATTTATCTCTCTAGCCCTATGACAATTAATAAACAAACAATAAAGGTACATACACAACCAAACCTTGCGAGCAGACCGGTATGGATATCGAGACGGCGATGCCGTCGCGGTTCTCCGGCATCGAGCTTAGTTCCTTCATGATCCGCTGGATGTCGCTCTCGGACTTGGGGTCTGAGATGTTCTGTGCGCCCAGGTAGCTGACCCCACTGAACACTGTGCACTCTTGGTCCACATCTGACACTGGCCAATAAACATCTATATAGAAAACTGTCAGCTTTAATAAACTGTGAGGCTACAGACACAAACCCTCTTATTATAAAACATGGACTAAAGTTAGTCATAGTTTAAAACTAATACTGTCACTTTTACTTGCTGAATGAAAGAAAGCATCAGTTTTAAACCATGACTAACTTTAGTGCATGTTTTATAATAAGGAGGAACAATTTCAGTCATCATCATCTCCCACGGGTGTCGAACAAGGCATTACTCTTATACAAGCTAGCAATATACTGCGAATTGCGTGCCCGATACAAGGCAATGGGCTCGCCACCTATATATTACATGGACCCTGTCCTGATTGGCGAAACGTGGGTTCAATACTGCCTACCCCTTCGAGGATATAGCGTGATTTATGTATGTATGTATCATCATCACCAGCCCTTTAATGTCCCCGCTGCCGGTGCACAGGCCTACCCTATGGACAGAAGAATATAGGGAGAATGGGCCATAACCCACCACGCTGGCCCAGTGCGGGTTGGTTAATTTATGCACATTAACGATAGATAGATAGAACATTTATTTGCATCACTTGTACACACACATCAAAACAACACACGATAATTAAATCAAATAAAAATAAAATGTCTAACTGCCGCACTCAGAGACGTCAAATAACGTTAAAGAGTACTTAACGTCAAAAATGACAATTCAAAACAAGTCGCTATTCTTGCCGGGTCTATGGTCTAGATTTGAATGAAAATTTTTGATATTAAATACTCATTCAAGTTATTGACGTCTCTGAGTGCGGCAGTAAAACGTCTAACGAATGCAGATGCAGCCAGGAATAACAGTTTAAAGTGCCTTCCGAAGCACAGACGAACGCGAGATAATACGGCCTAACGTGCCTTTCGAAGCACAGACGAACGCGAGATAATTTTTTTTTTGTCGCCCATGCCTTACATTAATTCATATTGGCTACATATATGATTGCCCATACATTGCTTAGTTTACGCAATCGAAGGCTAGCCAATGTACGATCGCGCTCCTTAAATAAGTTTAGTATAAAAAATCATTTTTATTTGAATATGAGGTATATAAATGTTAGAAATATATTACATACATACATAATCACCCCGAAGGGGTAGGCAGAGGTGAACTAGCACCCATGTTTCGCCAATAATATTAGGTCCCATGTAATAGGTGGCGAGCCTATTGCCATTTATCAGACACAAAAGTCGCAGTGCATTGCTAGGTTGTCTAAGAGGTACGCTGCTACCCATTCCTCATCAATGTTTATCCTTAGTCGCCTTGTACGACACCCACGGGAGAGATTTGGGGTGGTGACAATTGTATTCTACTCTGCGGTCACCACACGGAAAAATATTACAAAGTAAATAAAAATATCGAATGTCCTGTTTATCATAAATCCTATATTAGCATTTCACACATTCAGAGCAAAACGTAGTCACGGGTACACGCCATCCAAATCCAATCATCAATGAATGAATACCACGCCTGAAGCCAACATTCCAATTACCGAACACGTTGTCATACAAACGGTTCCAAAACATTCGACAAGGACAATACGGTTTCAATAGCAAATATAAATTACGTAATTAAGCTGAGCTAATAGTCAGCCGTAGTCAGCAGTTGGCTCTTTCTATATTTATTTATAATACACAATAACATTTTTTTTTAGTTACCTTTTACCTTACCCCCCGAAGAGCAATGCATGCAATTTTTTTACATAAATCACGCCTATTTATCCCCGAAGGAGTGGGTGTTAAACCCACGTTTCGCCAGCCCATTAAAACCTATGTGCCGATGATGGAATCGAGCTTCATCTAGCTAGATCCTCGACTACAGGATATCTACAGGCTACCTTATCACAAGTTGTTGGATATGATAAGGATAGCTAGCCAGGCGGACTTAAAAAAAATCCTACATACATACATACATAAATCACGCTTATATCCCCGAAGGGGCAGGCAGAGGCGAACTAGCACCCACGTTTCGCAAATAATGTTAAGTCCCATGTAATAGGTGGCGAGCCTATTGCCATTTATCGGGCACAAAAAGTCGCAGTACATTGCTAGATGGTATAAGAGTAACGCTGCTGCCCATGCCTCATCACTGATTCACCCTTAGTCGCCTTGTACGACACCCACAGGAGAGATTTGGGGTGGTGACAATAGTATTCTACTCACCCACCAAACCGAATACAAACGTATACTCCCCTGGGGATCGAACCCGGGACATTGGGATCTAATTCCGGTGGGCGAACCACTACACAACGGGGAGGAAAATTAGTGTAGGTCAAAATCAAGGAGCGTATATACGCAGGAATCTCACGTAGGACGCGGCGCTGCGGAAGCGCGTATGCCGCTGCATTTCCACCAGAGACGTGCGAGGATTGCGTTTGGGAGACCCAATAGAATGACTCCATTTTCCTTGGCTCGCTCGAACAGCTTTGGTGGATAGATTCTATTGGTTGTCCGCAAACACATCTCTCGGAATGCACCCTCGCACATCATGCTGGAAACGCAGCCTAAGGCCCCTTTCATTCTTCGGGGTGTCGCCAAATTTGGCAATTTGTATGAAGTTTCATAGTAGCTTTCTTTTTGGCCGGTTGTGTAGCTTCATAGAAAATGCGCTTGTGATGTGCGCGCGCGACATGTACACGGCGAAGTATAAAGGGGCCTTAGATTGCGTTTCCACCAGTGATGTGCGAGGATGCGCTGCAAGAGATGTGTTTGAGGATAACCAACAGCATCAGTCCACCAACGCTGTGCTGAAGTGAATTTTCATTTGCAACCACTTTTTCTACCTTCGTCGTCGCTGTCGATCGGCTTCATGTGGTCATGTTTCTCTGTTGGCGAGGGCGTGGACACGTCGGCGGACACCGAAGCATCTATCACCTCGTAGAACTTCGAGCCGCCGACCAGCCGACAGGAGTCCTGCGGAATGGAGAAGTGGCATGTGAAAACCGTTTTAGGCATTCGCAAAGTGGACATTTTGGAAAAAGGACGTATACGTAGGTATACGTAGTACGGCCACTAGTAGTATACGTGTATACGTTTAAACAGGACAAAGATAAAAGAAACCTCCAATCGATTTAGCAACCTTAACATTTTTTACATAAAATAGTAGCGCTAGTGACCGATGCTAAATACATACGCTTATTTATCCCGTAAGGGGTAATACGTGAGTGAAAATTTCTCTAATCGATTATCAACCTTAACATATTTCGCATTAAATGGCATTCCCGTAAGAGTCCATTAAAATAATATACATTGCAATTATTTAATTCGCTTAAACTACCTATAGGACAAAGCAACTGACAAAGCCACTGTTTCCTTGTATAAGCAACGATTTAGTAAATCACCACACTATACCGTTAGCAAAACATATCTACTATCTAACACTTATAACATTGTTTCTAATAAATATACCTGCGTTTACCTACCTACATGGACCCGAAGTCTCATTTAAATGTTCCACAGAATTGCAATAAGAAATCGCGTAGTTAATTCTCACCTTAAACAGTATCCCGTGTGTCATTGTGCCACTAATTACAGTATTTCACTTTGAGACCCACTTGACTTTTAGAATAGTGCAGTTCAAAAAAAGGAGATCAGAAAAAAACATTAAATTTTATTCAGGTGCGAGATACGACCTCAGACTCATCATGTAAGCAGACTTCAGTAGCTTTGGTCTACCCGTCACTCTCACACTTAGTTATTATTCTCAATGAGCGAGAGAGACAGGTTGACGAAAGCAACTGCAACCGGCTTACATAAGAAGTACTGATCTTCCGCAATACAGGCTGCCTATACCACTCGACCAACCAGTGTCGTCATGGTTGGAAAAGTGACATAGGCAGCCGCGAAATCGTATCCTGCATCAAGACATAATATAACGAAAATGTTCTAATGTCTTTTTCTTTTTAAGAACGTTTCTAACATTTTTATTACGTTCAAATAAAAATCGATTGACAATTACTGATGTTCAGTTGGAATTCGATGTGATGTCCGCCAGTAAGGGACAAGAACTGAATGCTAAAAGCGGGACGTTATGCGTGATATTAATGTGAGTCACAAATCGCTGACTATACCTACTACCCACAGAGGTCGGTTATCGTCTTCGTAATTCCTATTAAAGTAGGTAGGTATATGGTCTTTAGCGACTTTGATGTAGCAATCAACACTTGGGTGAACTATCCCGTAGTAAGAAGAAGGCTCTTAAGTTAACTATACAGCTAAATAACTAACGTATTAGGTATTGCGTAATACATACATAAATCACGCCTATATCCCCGAAGCGGTAGGCAGAGGTGAATTAGTACCCGCGTTTCGCCAATTATGTTGGGTCCCATGTAATAGGTGGCAAGCCTATTGCCATTTATCGGGCACAAAAGTCGCAGTAAGTAAATTGCTAGGTGGTATAAGAGGAACGCTGCTGCCCATTCCTCATCGTTATCACTGATTTATCCTTAGTCGCCTTGTACGACACCCACGGGAGAGATTTGGGGTGGTGAATTGTATTCTACTCTGCCGTCACCACACCGCTGCGTTTTTGCATTGCGTAAGATTAGGTTAAAACAGCAATGAGTAATGGGCAGCAGCGTTACTCTTAGACCACCTAGCAACTGCGATTTCCGTGCCCGATAAATGGCAATAAGCTCGCAACCTTTTTTTTTTTTTTTTTTTTTTTTGACGGAGTGGAATGCATTTACGCACCGTGTCGGCCGCTAGCTAGACGGCCGACGTGTGTGGGACTCGCCCGACTCAAGATCGAGTCGGGAATACGCCACTAAACCACTCCGGTGTCCCTCCAGCCCTTCTGGCGGGGAGAGTCTGGGGTCTGCCGCGAGGCAATTCACCAGTCTCTCCCCAGGGCCTCCCGGCTTACGCCGGGGTCAGCGCCGAGGAGGGGATGTCCGGAACACTGGACATTCCCCCAGACGGGGTGGCCTGTGCAATGCACACACGGGGGCTAACCCGAGTGTGCAGGCCACTCTTGTCGGGCCTAACGAGGACGAACATGAGCTCGCCTCCTTCGGCCCGTCCGCCTACGCCGGAGGGGAGCGGCTAGAGCATCCTCTTCCCGCTCCCTCTCCGCTGCCTCCTTCTGCGACATGACAGCCTCGCAGAAGGAGGCGGCAGCCTCCCAGATCCTCTCACTCCCAACCATGAATCTGACCAGAGTCGGAAGCGAGAGGTGACCCCCGCCTAGCGCCGCGCGAAGTTCGCGGCGCTCAGGTCGCCAGGCCGGACACACGCAGAGTGTGTGCTCGGCCGTGTCATCCGGAGCGTCGCAGTGGTGACACCGCGACGACTCTTCCCGACGGGCGACCTTGTGCAGGTAGTGACCGAAGCACCCATGTCCGGTCAGCACCTGCACTAGGCGGTAGGTAAGGCTGCCGTGCCGGCGCCCAACCCACTCCTCCAACACCGGACGGATGGCTTCTACCGTCCGGTGGCCGGCACGCGGGGCAAGAAGTGCCTCTGCCCACTGGCCAAAGACGCGTCTTTTGGCCAGCGTCCGCACCCGTCTCACTTCCTCGAGAACGGGGCGTTCCCCCCGCTCTCTTGCCGCGACCCGCACTTGATGCACCTGGGCCAGAACCAGGGCATCAAGTTCCCACGGAGGCATGCCTGATAGGACGCAGGCAGCCTCGTGTCCAACCGTGCGGTAGGCCCGCACGGTCCGGGTCGCGATGGCCCTCTGCGGCTGTCGCAAAAGGGCCTTCGTGCGGGGGGAGAGGCACTCCGCCCAGACGGGGGCTCCGTAGAGAGCCATCGACCGTATTACGTTCAGGTACAGTCGACGGCAGGCCGAACCGGGGCCCCCCAGATTGGGGAGGACTCGTCCGAGGGCGGCTGCGGCGGAGCACAGCCGGGGAGCAAGAAGCTTGAAATGCTCCTCAAAGCTCCACCGGGGGTCCAGGATGAGGCCGAGGTACTTTAGATGCACCTCGACAGGGATCCGGACCCCCTCCACTCGGACGGTCAGTCCCACTGGAGTTCTCCGCCTGGGAACATGAAACCACATGGCCCTCGTCTTGTTGAGGGCCACTTCCAAACCTAGCATGCGGATGCGCCGGACGACCAATGAGGTGCCGACCGACGCAAGATGCTCCGCATCTTCCCACTCCCGAGCCCTTGCCGCGACTAGAGTATCGTCCGCAAAGCAGACGATCTCCATCCGCGGCAAGAGCCGGCCACGCAGGACCCAGTTGTACCCCAGGTTCCAGAGGAGAGGTCCTAGTACAGACCCCTGGGGTACACCTGCCGCCATAGCCCATGATCGGACGCGGCCCTCCCCGTCCTCATACAGGACTACCCTCTCACGGAGGTAGTCCGAGACGAGGGCGCGGAGGTAGAGGGGCACCTCGTGAAATGCGAGTGCCGCCTCTATGCATTCGTGGGGGAGGCTGTTGAAAGCATTCGCGATGTCGAGTGACACCACGATGACAGCCTCCCCTTTTTC
The DNA here is from genome assembly GCA_963931975.1 of Cataclysta lemnata. Classification (NCBI taxonomy): domain Eukaryota; kingdom Metazoa; phylum Arthropoda; class Insecta; order Lepidoptera; family Crambidae; genus Cataclysta; species Cataclysta lemnata. The sequence goes on from OZ008342.1 coordinate 3,612,243, forward strand.
TGCGGCCGCCTTAGTCCACCTCCTGAGGCGGGCCACCGCGTCCATGGTGGACCGGCCGGTTCGGAAGCCAAACTGGGGCTCGGCTAGATCCGGCCCACGACTCTCCAGGTGCTGCAGGATCCGGGAAGCGAGAATCTTCTCGAGAAACTTCCCGGACTCATCCAGCAGCACCACCGGCCGATATCCCGATGGGGAGTCGGCAGGGCGTCCGTCTTTGCGGAGGAGGCAAAGTCTGCCGACCCTCCATCTCTTTGGAAAGCGGCCCGTCGCGATGCACGTGTTTAGCACCGCGCGGAACCGCTCCTCCAAGGGTCCCAAGGCTATGGCAGCCACCTTGGAAGGGACCCCGTCGGGCCCGGGAGCCTTGCCTTTGGTCCGGAGCCGGTCCCTTCCCCTGTCGAATTCGGCGTCCGTGACAGGGGGCCCAACGCTCCACACCTCCAAACTAGCTGTTCTGGGGGCGGAGGAGGCAGACCTGGGGGGGACGAAGTGTCCTGGATCCGGAAAAAGTGTCTCCAGGACACTTCTCAACAGGGCGGGCTCCATACAGGAGGTTGGCGGGGCGGCTTCGAGGAATTTGCCCCGCACGACCCTGTATGGCCTCCCCCAGGGGTCATTATCGAGGAGCGCTAAGAAGCGCTCCTCAGCCTCGGACTTGCCCCTGCTTATGGCAGTCCTAAGCTGCTTGTTCGCCTCTCTGAGTGCCCGGCGGAGTTCATCGATCTCCCCGGGCCTCCTCTCGACGCGCCTCCGTCTGCAGCGCAGGTAGGCGCGCCGTGCCGCGAGGGTGGTGGCACGCAGGGCGGCGATGTCCTGCGTCCACCAATACACCTAAATAAGCTCGCAACCTATTCCATGGGACCTCACCTAATTTGCAAAACGTGGGTGTTAATTCACCTCTGATGCCTGCCCCTCGGGGATATAGGCGTGTTTATGTTTGTATGTATGTAAAATTAACTCTGCTATATAGCATAAGTTATCAGTTGTCACTTATTCAAGAAAAAATAAGTTACTTTATTCAAGTTAAACAGTATGAAGATATATTTAAATGTTATTAACCACACAGATATAACACTTGAAAACAAGTTATACGCTACAATGTATTTACAATGTGGGTAGGCACAAGGCAGGTACTCAAACGGCCTACTGCAAAATTGTTTAGAGAAATAATTTTACCTTTCCTACGATTACAAACTTCGTCATTTGACTACCGTACGTAATTTTCTCTCGTTACTTCCAGTTTCTTAGGGGGCACAATTCCAAATAAATTATCTTTTCACTGGCACACAAACACTGACATGTAAATTCCGACGGTCGGTAACGCGTTTTATCACCAATACACAGACACAAACAGAAATATTATCATCAAATCGACTAGCATTCCCCTAAAACACTCAATGAACTGAAAGATTCGGGCCAATCTCAAGATAACCTTACACATGTGATTTATTAACAAAAGCCGAGTGCACCGACGAACGTTCAGTCCTACAATGGGTTAAAATCAGTATAAAACAATAACAATTACCGTGTATCGTTCGTAATCGCTGATAGTAAGTGATACAGGTATCGGTTATATTGGCACTACTGTCATTGTTATGTTCCGCAGACACAATTGAACCGGTCAGGGTAAGTCAATGAAAAAAAAAACACTAAACTGTAAAACAGTAGGACACCTCAGACTACCAAAAATTGTCAAATCGATTGTCAACCTTAACTCGTAGATAATGACGCACAAAATCGATCGAGAATATTTGACATTTATTTGAAGCCTGGCGTGCTGTTATATTCCAAAGTTAAAGTCTCCCTAACACACTGTCATAGAAGCCAGTGTTAACTGAGAACAATCTGTACCTGACTGTCTTGTTAATAAATATCCGATACGCATTGCAAGGGTCACATGCTCGGTCACGACAATTAAACGATTTACTTCGCGGTCTGCAATTGCGGATACTACCTAACCTACCTACCTACTTATACGTACACTACTACACATGCGTGTGTGAATTGGTTTTAAACAATATGCAACTTTAAATAATAAACATATGGGGTAACATTTGCATTGTGGTGACAGTACTGTAGAAAGCGATAAAAAAATTGCGAATCTAAAATTACTTGGGGATGTTTGACATTTTTTATGCCATGGCGACCAACTAACTACATATAATATTTATTAAAAAAATCATCACAAACAATTAGTTTGGTCTGGCCCTATTATTATCTGTAGGCCTATTCCCTAACTTTTTTTGACAGTTGAAAGTGATGATCACCGAACTATTTACTTATCCATTACTACTTTACTATAATGCTATTGTGACACTTGTCCTGTGATAACAGCAATGTATTAGTAAATAGTTCGGTGATCATCACTTTCAACTGTCAAAAAAAGTTAGGGAATAGGCCTACTGGACCTAACATGATTGCCAAACGTGGGTGTTATTTCAACTCTGCCTGCCATTTCGTGGATGCAAAAGCCTGATTTATGTATGTTTATGTTTACTGAAATGATAACTTAAACCTACTCTGCCAATAGATAAATAAAATCGCCGATAAGATAAAATTATCATTCATTTATATAATCCATCCTCATCTGGGTATAGGAATTTTTGAAACTAAAATTGGGGATAACGTACCTATGCCATTTTATTTTTATTGACCACCAGTTTGGTCGAATGGTCGGGCTATCGGTTGAGAGGTCCAGGGTTCGAATCCTGGTATATAGGGGCAAATGTTTGACACGAACATTTGTTCTCGTATCATTGTTGTTTATATGTCTATGTTTGTATGCTGTTGACGTGGGAGCGAGGGCTATACCAGCTAAATCCCTATTTTCATTACTAAAAGACCATCAATAGTTTCAAGTGCCTACAACCAACTTTTGTATGTCATCTATAGTCATGAGTCAGTTAAGCTCGAGAAATCGGAGGACCCAAAAGCCTATAAATTAAGAGTTTAAACTCAAGTCTCATTGATACTAATATTCGTACACCCCTCGACCAAACCTAGCGCGGGTCTGACTGGCCGTCAATCAAATAGATAAATAACAAAATATAATTATAACTAACGATATTCCGTAGAATAACAACAGAGTTATGCGATGCATTATTCCTGCTTATCGGAAAATAAACACGTAACACTGATATTCTTGGGCAACGAAGTTATGGACTTAAATAAAACTCAAATCTAAGTTTACAATCGTACTGACCTCAATGCTAGGCTCTTCATGAGGCTGACTAACCGCCAATTAGTTGATATTTGTGGTGACGGCAGAGCGAAATACAATTGTCACCACCCCCAGTCTATTCTGCGGTATCTTAAAAGGCGACTAAGGGTTAAACAGAAGGAAGGAAGAATTAACAACAATTGAGAATTAGCAACCACATTTCGCCGTGGCGAGCTTATTGCTATACCAGGAAACTTTTTGGTCACTGCAAAAATTTTTGAAATTCGTTCAGCCCATCAAACTGAACAAATTTCACTAAGGGAAGAGCAACTCCAAATTCACGAAAAAAATATCAGCTGTTTCCATTGAGTTATAAAGTAAACTAGTAATAGTAGTTCAATGGCTGTTTCATACAAAATGATATACCTACTGGACCCAAATGTATGAAACAGTTGTTATTATTTTCGTGAATTTGGAGTTGCTCCCTTAGTGAAATTTGTTAAATTTGATGGTCTAAACGAATTCCAAAAATGTTTGCAGTGCACGTAAATCGGGATATATAACAAGGACGCTGCTGCCCTATTACTGATGAGTAACAGGCAGCAGTGTTCCTCTGTCGCTGCGCTATCTTGATTCTTAGGGAGAGATGTCAGAGATGGTGGTGACAATTTCATTCTGCTCTGCCGTCACCACACGGCGGGTAAACACACCCATCATCCTATAATATTGAATTCCAAGATGAGAATATGTATATACGATAATGATCAAATGCCACGCTAATTTTTTGATACTAACTTATCTGTCAGGTATCCAATTAAGTTCTTTAGTTTCTGAAAATTAAATTATTATTTTTCCGAAGTTCCTTTGTACCCATTTATTTGATTTTCCAATAACTAAGGATAACGACGCGACGCGATAATAGACTATTGCAAAATTTTATTGAAAATAAAAAAAAGTAGCACTCACCATCAATAAAGTAATATAACACGAAGAAAAACAAAATCGAAGTGTGTACTGTTTTCAAGGCAATAAAAAAATATTTCCGATATGCCCAAATTGCTACATTTAATACAGCACTCGTTAAAGTGTTTTAAACACTGTGAAGTTTATTATACACTCGAATAGAAAAAAGAATTCGAATATTATTTGGTTGTTATTCGATCATGCAAGAATTATTTTTAGTTGACATTTTCTGACCTACAAACCTGTTTTGTAAAGGGTTTGAACTACGAATGAAATGAATGTCCCAAATTGTTTAGATAGTATTTAGCATATTAATTTATATTTATTATGTAGTACCATAGTTTGCAAAAAAAATCAATAGACTTTGTGCTTTACGACAAACTCATTAAAATTGCCAATCCATTGGACATAGACACAGAACAGGAGATAGATAGAAATGACGTGCTCTTGACTGTAGATTTGTCATATCCTATGCATCAGTCATCACGAAAGTTATTCTGCCGCAGGCCTCCCGACGGCCCTTGGTACATAAGTAACAGATACGAATCTACCTAATAGTGCAGTATTTACCTACGAAACAGCAACATCTAAAATCATGTTCGGAACGTTTATTCGAAGCAGCGTCAAATCACCACCACCCTCTGATATTAGGAATGGTGGCATACGACCTCGCCGTCCCGCCCGACATAGGTATCATAGGCCCAAGCACATCCTCCCAGGCCAAACCAACTTCGCCAATGATGTTAATCAGCCATACAACATACAAATTCATTATATAATCTATACTACTATTATAAAGCTGAGAAACTATTAATGCAAAAAGAAAATTTTTTTTTGTGTTGGATAGTCCATTTATTGAGGAAGGCGATCGAAACCAGGGGAACCACTAGTACTTTTATATTTGTATCTTATAGTTTCTAAAGTACCTTTATGAATTTTGTCTAATGAAGCTTGAATCAACACAAAGAGGAACAATCATGTTAAATTGTGTTAAAACCAATTTAGTCTGGAAATTGGTGTCCTACTTATAAAGTATGTGGTCGAACCATTTCAAATGGTTCACTATCCTCACAAATAGTAATGCTAGGCTTATTGCATCAAATTTGGAAGTCAAATGTTTCCACTTACCAAGTAATTACTCAATAATATTTATTAGGTAATCTTTGCAGGACACACAAGGGGAAAATCTTAGAATTCTGTGGATTCACTGTATGGGTGCGGGGTTCATAGTGTTGGAGAGAAGTCATAAGTGGCCCAGGTGGTAGGTTTACATTAACATGTCAACAGACAGGTTTGCTACCCTGCTTCTTCCTCCCGCAAAATGTAATGTTATTAGTCCTAGATTGTTTAATTCACTTGAAATATATTGAAAAAAATTGTTTTTAAATGTTTTTTTAACATTATAGTATATTATAGTATGTTGTGACATGATTTTTCATGTCGCATGAATTTTTATGTTTTGGCTGTGTCTGTTGAATTCTTTTGCCTCGTCAACGACCGAAAACAAATTTTTACGGTAGGGGGAACAACTGTCATCATCGACACAAGCCGACCTCTTCTCGAGATCGATTGTCGATCCATACGATGGATAATTAAAATCTTTATTTTCATAGGCCATCTGCCTTAATTTTATAATAGAACTATGTGTGGTTCTTTGTGAGACAACAGAAGAAACAATTGGTAAGCATATTTTTCGATATTTTAAACTTTTTGGTCGAAACATTGAAACACGTTTTTTGTTCGATATTTCAGTGTTCCAATTTCTTGTTTTAGGGGTATGCCGCACTTTCTTTGGACGGATTTTGTTTGGACGCACTTTATGCCGCACTTTACGCACTTTATGCCGCACTTTGTTTAGACGCACTTTCTATCGCCTTTATGCATTTTGGACCCACTTTATAATGCAAATTTAAAAGCCGTAGTCTTCTTCGCATTTTTCTTCGCCTTTCTTCTTTGCCTATTTTTCTGGACTGCAAGCCTTTTTCATCTTGCTAAACGTTGGGAGCACCGAGGAGAGGGAAGGAGGTAAACCCTGCACCCTACACCCTTAAGCCATACACACACACCGGCAGCAGGTATGCAGAACCCTTTCTAAAGTCTCATCTCAACTATCTAAATTCTTAACAAGTCAAATTAAAATTAATTTATATAACATAAATGCAATCTCTTTCAAAATTTAGGCAATTATTAGAATATTAACTTAATCCTATTTGTACAGCCCCAGTGTGCCCTTAAGGCCAGCTTAACATTAATTTACAACTTTGTTTTTATAACCAAATACACGCACAACAAAGTAACCGTTGTTTTCTTTGTGTACAAGCCCCCCTTATGATTAAATTTCTAATTCTTTCCCAAGTAGCAATCCGTGTGCAATTTTGTAGGTGAGTCTGGCGCCCGAATATACCTTTTTTTTCTACATTTATTTATATATTTTTGACTCATCTCAACCTTAAAATTCAAAATTTAAACTTTATTTATTTATGACACTTTGTCACCCTTTTTTATTAACTTAAAAACATTTTTTTAATTTTTTATTACATTTGGCACCTTGAAACAGGGACTTGAATATTATCTAGCTTTGTTTGTTTGTTACTTTGTTGTGTGGATTACATTTTTATATGAAAGATATTGCATTTTGTTTTTCTATAACTTTTCAACAAAACAATTGTTTGTTTTTATAATTAATTCTATTTGAATTATATAATTTGTGCGGCATACTACCAAATAAAAGTTCTTGTTGTTGAATTTATTTACCCCATATTTATGTGTAAAAGAATAACTTTCATTTTTATGTGTTTTTGTATATTTATACATATATAGGCAATTTAACCTATATACTTTGTTTTTATACAACATTTATTGTATTTTGACATTACGGTTTACATATTTTAGGTGTAAAGAAGCTATTAATTTATATTTCAATAATTCTACCAAACACTTAGGGATTTTTATTGACTTTTTCTTGTAAACTTAAAACAATTTTCTTTGTTATAGTTTTGAGGTTGTTTTACCAAACTTAATATTAAGATATTTTTGTTGGCAGTATAAACTTAGAATTTTTAGCTAATAATATACTTATATAATTTAAATATTAACTTTAAAATATTCATCTATATGAATGGTTGAATAAATAATTTGTTTTATATTACAAATTTAACATTTGTTATAATATTTTATTTCAGTTAGGTAATTTTAAGTACATTGTGAAAAGATGTTGCATTTGTTTGCTTTGCAAATTAATAGTATTACATTCAAATATTAAGATTTCCGCTTACCACTATTCATTTAATTTGAATTGATATTGAAATAGCGTTATCACATTATCATATTATTAAAATTTTGTCATTATGGACATGGATAAACCTGCTTCTGCTGGACCATCACACAAAGTTTCTATTGCTACTGACACTACTGACTTAATTCCGCCTGTATTTCCGCGTGAATTGGAATCGCAATTAATTACAATGTCTGAAGAGCCTCCTCGCTTTGATCATACTCATAACGTTGCACAGTCTTCTTTGCTGGATTCTTGCTTGCCTGGTGGATCACAATTGCCTAATGATTTATTTGTTCGTAGTTCTGCTAAACATGGTTATTTTAAGCGTCCTGATTTTTCTAAGAGTAAAATATCGTTTGACGGTAAGTCTTGCGTTAGGGAATTTATTTCAAATGTAGAAGAATATATAGTTTCAAGGGAAATTGATGAATACTTTGTTTTGACTTCTTTTTCAGAATTTCTTACTGGTTTGGCCAAAAAATGGTATCGTGTTGTTCGTTCTCGTGTTAAGTCGTGGTTTGAAATTAAATTAGCTTTGTTTTCACATTTTGATAAACATGATTTTGGTTAGTATCACACGTTTGGTAGGGATTTAATTTTTTATGCTTCTTTACATTGTTTTAGTAATTCTTTTGATAATTTATCGCAGATCGTTCTGGTTTTGCAAAATCACTTTCTTCACTTGAAGAAATTTTCAAGAAAGTTGTTCTTTCTTTATTTAAAGCATTACATAATGCTTCTATATAATAGGGGTCGACTTGTCACTTCTTTTGACGTTAATGGCGTATTTTGGAGACAAATTTTTCTTTGTCTAATGCTACATACTCATTATTTTTTGAGAAAATTTCAAATAGTATTTTTTTACTAATATTTTTATAAAAATACTTCTGGTAGATACCATATTAAAGATATTCTTAAACTTGGATAATTATTTTTGAATTTGTTTTTTTGTTTTTGTAATTGGAGTTATTTATGACCTATGAAAGAGATGAATGCAGGAAAATGGTCTTTGAATGAGGATGAATGAAAATGAATGAAAGGTGGTAATTCCATATACGAATAACAATACAAAATTTGTTCATTTAGTTTCATTAAAAATATATTACAGTAATTTAAAAGTAAAATTAGTTTTTCAAAATATTATAAATACATATTTTCTAATATCACGGAAGTTATGTTTTAGCTTGGTTATAAACTGAATTAGTCTCCAAACAACATTTTGAATTAACATCAAAAGATTTTAATTATTTTATATTTATTGTTACATATTATTATATATTATTGTAACACCTCGTTTTGTGCAAATTATTTTGTACAAATTTGCTTTTGTCTTTTTATAGACATCTTTTTTTGTCCTTTTGTAGACATAAATATTTTTCTTTGTCTTTGTTATTTACTCGGATTTGACACTTTAATACTCGAGTATAAATAAATACCGGATTTTTCCATTTTTTACTTTTTTCCTCAGGTTTTGTCTGGTGGTTCTTTTTGTATGGTCCCGAATTGTTGGATTCATACACCTTTTTTTTTTCCACATCATGTATGGAAGGTTGGTGGTGTTGTTCCAGCCATGATTGTGTTGTTTTAATGTGGTGATCCCGAATTGTTGGATCATTCACATTTCTTTTCCACATCATGTATGGAAGGTTGGTGGTGTTATTCCAGCCATGATTGTGTTGTTTTTGTTGTGTGTTCCCGAATTGTTGGAACCCACATACATTTTCTTTTTCTTCCACATCATGTATGGAAGGTTGGTAGGGTTGTTCCAGCCATGATTGTGTTGTTTTTTACTTTGTGTACCCAAATTGTTGGTCACCATACACATCATGTTCGGAAAGTTGGTGGAGTTATGCCGACCATGATAGTGCTTACTAGAGTCTGATAAACTGTTTGTTTTCAGATCTCACATTTAAAAAAAAAGACGAGTAGAGAGGAAGAGTCAGCGACGAGGGTGTCCAACTGATCTCCAAAAATTAAGGATAGTTTTGTTTCGGTAGGGTAGTTTATGAGTCAGCGACTAGGGTGTCCAACTGATCTCCCAACTTTAGGATAGTACTAGTCAGTGACTAGGGTGTCCAACTGATCTCCAAACTTTAGGATAGCTTACGAGTCAGTGACTAGGGTGTCCAACTGATCTCGATACTGAGGATAGTTTAGTGTTCAGGTAGGAAGGTGTTTAGAGTCAGTGACCAGGGTGTCCAACTGATCTCCATAAACAGGATTTTTAGGATTTTTTTTGTTATTGTCCTTTTTTGTTTCGTTTCTTGGGTTTTGAAACCAAGGTTCATTACGAACTTGGGTTCGGGTTTATTTACTTTTCTTGAACTGATGTTCACAATATTTTGTTGTGTAGGTATTTGTTTTGTTTTTATCAGCCTCGCTTCTCGATGCTTTTCTTGGGGAAGGGTGAAATGTGACATGATTTTTCATGTCGCATGAATTTTTATGTTTTGGCTGTGTCTGTTGAATTCTTTTGCCTCGTCAACGACCGAAAACAAATTTTTACGGTAGGGGGAACAACTGTCATCATCGACACAAGCCGACCTCTTCTCGAGATCGATTGTCGATCCATACGATGGATAATTAAAATCTTTATTTTCATAGGCCATCTGCCTTAATTTTATAATAGAACTATGTGTGGTTCTTTGTGAGACAACAGAAGAAACAATTGGTAAGCATATTTTTCGATATTTTAAACTTTTTGGTCGAAACATTGAAACACGTTTTTTGTTCGATATTTCAGTGTTCCAATTTCTTGTTTTAGGGGTATGCCGCACTTTCTTTGGACGGATTTTGTTTGGACGCACTTTATGCCGCACTTTACGCACTTTATGCCGCACTTTGTTTAGACGCACTTTCTATCGCCTTTATGCATTTTGGACCCACTTTATAATGCAAATTTAAAAGCCGTAGTCTTCTTCGCATTTTTCTTCGCCTTTCTTCTTTGCCTATTTTTCTGGACTGCAAGCCTTTTTCATCTTGCTAAACGTTGGGAGCACCGAGGAGAGGGAAGGAGGTAAACCCTGCACCCTACACCCTTAAGCCATACACACACACCGGCAGCAGGTATGCAGAACCCTTTCTAAAGTCTCATCTCAACTATCTAAATTCTTAACAAGTCAAATTAAAATTAATTTATATAACATAAATGCAATCTCTTTCAAAATTTAGGCAATTATTAGAATATTAACTTAATCCTATTTGTACAGCCCCAGTGTGCCCTTAAGGCCAGCTTAACATTAATTTACAACTTTGTTTTTATAACCAAATACACGCACAACAAAGTAACCGTTGTTTTCTTTGTGTACAAGCCCCCCTTATGATTAAATTTCTAATTCTTTCCCAAGTAGCAATCCGTGTGCAATTTTGTAGGTGAGTCTGGCGCCCGAATATACCTTTTTTTTCTACATTTATTTATATATTTTTGACTCATCTCAACCTTAAAATTCAAAATTTAAACTCTTTAATTTTCTGTTACATTTGACATCCTTATAATTAACCTTCAAAAACATTATTTTTAATTTTTTATTACAATGTATACAATATTTATTTATTTATTTAAACTTTATTGTACAAAAAAGTTACAAATGGCGGACTTAATGCTATAAGGCATTCTCTACCAGTCAACCGGAAAGCTGGGTACAGAAATATTAGTTGGCGGTGCAGAAAGTGAATACTGCTAAGTAAATGATCATAGATTACTTAATAAATACTTATACACATATAATAAATATAGTTAGAATAATAAATACGAACTATATTTTATAATAAATATATACATAATATATATAAATATGAATGTCAGATAATTATAGTATAAGTATCGTAATTATATCCCTTATGAATCCATAAAGGACAAAGTTATATAGAATATGCACCAATAATTTTTTCAGTCATTTGTAGACATTATTGATAGTGAAAAAAATAATTTAATTTCTGATTTCTGAAAATAAATAATTTGATATTTATTTTATAGTAATTTTGAGAATAATTTGACTTGAGAAATCTCAAATTTGGTTGTTTATGTAGTTCAATTTGCAATAGTATTGCAGTATCAGCGACAATAAGTAAGTTATTCCTTACCTCTTTGACTGAATTTTGATGTGATGTTATAGTACCACCTTCCACATCACCCATTTTTTCAGAATCACTCTCTACCTCGTAAATGACGTTGAATAGATCTAGGCCTTCTGGTACGTTGGACTCTATGTTCGCTTCAGGTCTTATAGTTAATTCCTGATTGATGAGCTGACTGCAACTAATACGAAGTGATCCTTGAAGAGACTCTGATATAGCCTAAAAACATAACATTTCATGTTAGTATTTTCAAATAACATTTATATAATGTTAAAATTAAAATCGAATATTATCATATTGTTATTTAGTTTTTAAGATATCAATGTGGACCAATTGACAGAAGATAATAAATGTCCATAGCTATGGATATGAATTATCCTCAAATGACTCAAGAGCTGAAACCATAAAATTATGGATTATACCTGTGGATTATATGTATAGTAGGTATTTGTAATTTTTATTATTTAACCTGATATTTAGATTACTTTACAGTACCTGTGACCTAAGCATGCTATGTATATAATTATATCCAAATATACGAAGGTTGTAAACCAAATAAAGGGTTTTGTACAGACTAACATGGTGTTGATTGTAGATAGGAGTAACATTAAGTGAACAATATTTAGTTTGTAGAGTTAGTGATATGATAAGCATTACAGTATTCTGGTTGAAATGATGTTGGAATTTAATTAAGATATGTCTAAGTTGTTTAAGTGCAGCAGTATAAGCAGCAGAAGATAACAAATTTAAATCAATTAATTTAACAGAATACATTGCTAGACTTTTGATTTCAAAAATTATTAGAAGGTAATTAAAATATATAGCAATAACTGGTTTAAACATTCTAGTACATGGAAAATAAACATTTAAATTCACTAGCTAACAGTTTTAATTAAAATGTAATTAATGTCATAAAGTTAAACGCGAATTTAATGATGCGGTTAATTATTAGGTAACTGATGTTATGTTAACTCATTTGTTAATTGTTTGAAAAGCTGTTTGTTGCTTTACGAAAAGAAACAAAAGACGAAATGTTTAACTTACGTCGCTCAAAATGTCTTCCAAATCACAACACACATTAGTTGTTAGAACTGGCGAAGGACTGTGCGTCCGAGATCGATCGGCAAAAAAATCTACATCTATCGGGTCTAAAACCTCATTTGTACGAATTTCATTGAACTCCATCACTGTATGCTGTGAAAACATAAATAAATAAAGTTGTAAAATTCGCACACAATATCTATTCATTAGAGGAAGTCGCCGCGAGAATAGCAGTTGTAAAAAAACATTTAAAACCTTACCCATTGAATAATTAGGTTCTCTTGCGAGAACAAATCATTATTAATTAATTAATGCTTTAAAAAATACGATATATCAGCAATACAGCAATTACTAGCATATTTTAAAGAATCGAAGCGAGTTATGTACCTAGAGTAGGTATTTACCGATTGAAGAAAGCAAATGTCAAAAACAATGTTCCGTTTCACGATGTAAAATAATTGTACGTACCAATTTAAAAAATTCAAAATATTGTTCAACAATATAAAATTCCTGCATGAACAAAACACTGACAACAAACCAGCCCGCGTCTCAGTTGTAAATAAACAGTTTGTTTAGTTAAAGTTTACCGATGGGTCAGTAGCAGGTAATATTTTTTGCATTAGTATTGGAAAGAGATGGAGATATAAATAACAAAGCAGATAAAATTTTAACTGCACGTGGCGTTTGTGTTTTTATTGTTTCACTGACCGAAGATTTGTTTGGTTTCTGAGGTTATGTAGTCATGAATTTTATTTATTTTTGTTGCTAAGTATTAAATTTGACAAAAACAAAAAATGAATCATAAAAAAAATGTTGTCGTATCATTACGGTGAAGCAGAATCATCATCACCGTTTATGTTTTTATTGTCTCTCTCCCGCGGGTAATCGCTTATGGCGACTATTATAAACAAAATATCAATAAATATATGAAATGTTCTACAAATAAAGATAGGCCCGGTGCTCTCACTAGGACCACTTATGATATATGACCTCGTATGACCTATATCCTCTATAAACTAGCATTGCTGGTGAAGTGTACACTGTAGGTAATTAGTGTGCCTTTTTTGTACTTAGATGATCTAGATCTTGAGGATACAACGCTTAGAGGATGAATAAGCTTGCTTTATGATCTTTGTAAATAAAATTAAATAGTCATAATTGTACCTATTTTAAAATACATAAATAGTTATTTTATAATCTTCGTAAAATTTTCTGCCTATTATCATTTTAATATTTATTAAAGTTTGGTCTTGAAGTAGGGTTGGCTGTAAGGTTTTGGTTTCTACGCTCTAAAATTATAACAAGTAAGTAACTAACTGCGCGCCAGGTAAGACTGCGCGCGAGGTGTGGCGCTGCACGCTAACATTGACACTCGTAAACAAACAAAATAGCAGGCGCAATTTTTGTTCCAATTTTGACCACGCGCGGACTCATCTGGCGCGCACTTTAGCTGCGTTCGGTAATTGCTTCGCAGATTAATAGCAGAAGCAACGGATTTTTGGTCACGTGATAACGGATTAATCCGAGCAAATAGCAATTACTGAACGGCCCGACTGCCCCCGTAGCACGGGACGTGGACACATCTCCTTCGGGGGAAAGAAAATCTTTTTCTTCTCGCTCTAACTCCCACTAAATCCCGAGACAAAATACTGTCAAGTGACTTTTCCCTAACTTTTTTTGGCAGTTGAAAGTGATGATCACCGAACTATTTTCGTATCTATTACTACTTTACATATATAATCATATATAATCTCAGAACATTAAGCTCTAGTTATTGTTCTGAGACTATAATGCTATTGTAATAGACTTCTCAGAGTAAAGGCTTCGAATGACAAACAAACAAACGTCAAACTTCTAACCATAATTTTCTGTCTTTCATTTAGATTTTTGTGGTTTGGTTAGGTTACGGTCTTGTTTAGGTTTTTATTTTTCATTATTTGCGAAATTTTTGTAACCTAATCTAAACATAACCTCACAACATAACAGATAAACAGATTAATCTTTCTCGTCGGTCAAAACTCAAAATAGTCCAAGCAAACAGATTTACGTCGGACTGTAGGCCTATTCCCTAACTTTTTTTGACAGTTGAAAGTGATGATCACCGAACTATTTACTAATACATTGCTGTTATCACAGCACAAGTGTCACAATAGCATTATAGTAAAGTAGTAATGGAGGAGTAAATAGTTCGGTGATCATCACTTTCAACTGTCAAAAAAAGTTAGGGAATAGGCCTACAGGACAAATGTCACAATAGCATTATAGTAAAGTAGTAATGGATAAGTAAATAGTTCGGTGATCATCACTTTCAACTGTAAAAAAAAGTTAGGGAATAGGCCTACAGATTTCGATTCAATTCGATCGAAACATTGTCCTCTATAATCGAAACGAACAAAAAGATCAGTAGTGTTCTGTGGAAAAGATTGATCGGACGCAATTACCGAACGCAGCTACTAATGTCATGTGAGGCGTCTTTGACGTCCCTGTCCGTTTGAGAATCGCGTTGTTTGTAATTTGAAATTGACTATTTTATGATTTGTTTGTAATAAAAATCTGATACACCTAAAACGAAAATGGAAAACTCTGTTAGTGAAAGTGAGTCGCACCAATCATTTCGTTCTCCTCCAAGAAGAAGGAGATCTACTTTTTTTGAAAGGAGGGACTCTGGTTGTAAGTTATGATGCAAAAATGCAAAATATAATAAATCAATAAATAAATATATTTTACACTCATATCTATCATCTAGTAAGTAGTCTAAGCACTTATGTTATGGATACTAGATGATGGACATATTTTTTATTTAATTATGTATATAAATGTTGAAAATATACTACATAAACATATACACAACCATGACTTGGGAACAAATATTTGTGTTTATCACAAAATTTGCTCCTACCAGTAGGCCTATTCCCTAACTTTTTTTGACAGTTGAAAGTGATGATCTGTTATCACAGGACAAGTGTCACAATAGCAATAAAGTAAAGTAGTAATGGATAAGTAAATAGTTCGGTGATCATCATTTTCAACTGTCAAAAAAAGTTAGGGAATAGGCCTACTGGACTCGAACCCTGGACTTCTTGGCCAATACCAGCAATCTGAGCATTCGACCATGCCGGCTGTCAATTATGTTACATAAAAGTTGCATTTAGGTATATTTTACTTTATTTGAGATTTAAATTTTTAAATTTATTTTCAGTACCACAGACACTGGAGAATGTTGATCCTAATATCCTTGCAAATCCTTCAGAAGATAGTGAAAAACGCAATGAAGAACTATTAAAGTGAGAATCTTTTGGAGACTAGACAAAATCATTTATGCAATAACTTTTTTTAATTTAATTGTTTTATTTGCAGATATTATGAAAAGCTTATGACAGAAAAAGAGCAATGGAAAAAAGAAGTTAACAGTAGAAGAAATAAATATCATGACTTAAGACAGTGGGTATTTTGCTTCTTTTTTATCAAATTTTGTGCAGAGTTATTTAAGCAACATGCTTATTAGGCAAATAAAAACTCAAAGGGAGACTAGACAATTTAATTATATTATAAAGAGCATCGGATACACAGATAAGTTGTATTTTGTTGCCCATTTTTTCTGGACAGAAAAAAAGTGAATTCAAAACTAGTCACTATTCTTGACGGGTCTATGGTCTAGGTCTTTGATTGAAATTTTTTGTATTAAGTACTGTTTTCACAGTGGTACAAACAAGGAAACACCTGAAAATGTTTAGCAAACACAGACATTTCTCTACACATTAAATGATTATGTAGTTTAATTTTAATGATAAAAATCTTATGTATTGTAATATTCTCTGTCATATCCATAACACAAGCACTTGGGCTTATTTTGGTTTACTAGCTAGAAAATAGGGTAATTGACATTCATAGAGTAAAAAGCTATTGTAATGCTATTTATGTTACAGACAATATCAGATAGCAGTGAAGTCATCAGGCAGGTCTAGAATTTCATATGCAGTGCTCTCTAATGAAGACATTGAATTCCTCAAAGCAAAACCTAACATTTCAAAACTGGTTGAAAGTCAACAGAAATTACACAAATCTATGAAAGAAACCATGGCTCTTTACCTCAGAAGCAATGAACTGGACGATATTGTATTAAAAAGCAGCGAAGGGAAAGTCAACGCAATAACCGATTATATATTAGAGAATAGTACAATTGAGTTAAAAGATTAATATTATTATAATTTACTCATGTAAATATTTATTGTGTTTAAATAATATGTAGTTATTTTATACTAGGTGTAACAGATATGTGCAGTAATATTTATAGGGGTTATTCAGGCCATAAAACTGACATTCACCACGGGACCTAAATCGAAATCTCAGAAAAAAAATCACTTCGCCATACTAAACATCAGTTTGTATGGGGAAGTGGTTTTTTTGAGATTTTGTTATTGGTCTCATAGTAAAAGTTGTTCATTTTGATGGCCTGAATAACCCTTTTAAATATTACTGCACCTTTATTTTACATCTTGTATAATAATGCCATAATTATTTGTGGACTTTTAAGTGGTGGATTGCAGTTTCTTTAGAGACATTCACATATCATATTGACTTGAGGTTTTCTGTTTATTTATATTCATGATTACTTTCTGTGTAGATGTAAATTGTAAATACTAATTAAGAAACTTTTGTACTTTGTACATACTATCATTTAATAGTAATGTAAATATTTTTGCAATAAAACTAACAGTACTATTATCTTTTTTACTGATGCATTCTTGTGCGTTATTGTACTTCGTAGACTACACTATACTACACTACCGGCAAGGATGTTTATTCATCTACTACTGCCACAATACCATTCTGATAAGAGAAAGAATTTGACAATTCATTTTTTCAATATACCTTTTTTATGATGTTATATGAAATTAAACCTAAAATGAAGACACCCATATTTTTTATTTCTCTTGAATTCCGTCGTTTTCATACAAAAAAATCATGATTGAAATACCGGTCATTCTAAACAGACGTTAGCGCCAAATGACGTCACTATAGGGGACGAATGGCGAAATCGCTCATGACGCGAAAATTTTGAAAAGTGATCTTTTTGATCACTTGTCAAAATTGACGAACTGGCGTTTCAGGTGTCGATAATAAAAACATTTTTCACTTCTCATGCTCTGAAAGTGCTTATTTGTGCAGGATATAGGCTGCACAAAATCGAATTTTGTGCTCTAGAGCATTAACGTATCTACTCATAAATGTGTCTATATTAAGGCAAAGAAAATAAGCCATGCAGCCAAACACAATAAGAAATTCAGAGAAAAAATTTCTTATTTTATTATTTACTTAAATTTATTTGCCTAATGTGTTTTTTAAGACATAAAAGATATTAAAATTTTAATTCAAGTAGGTACGGTAGGTAATTAAATAAATTTAAGAAAATTATTATTTCACAATTAATTTAATACTTGGCTGTATAGGTCTGCAACCCAAGCCTATATCAATGGGAAAAACAATTTCCTTCAGTATTCAAAACTGTACTAATTTAGTTTCTTACGTAGTATTGTATTCTCTTTGGTTTGAATTTTAAGAAATGTTATGATGAAATACTGTTCTATTTCCTCGCAATCGAAGTGAAAAGCAGAGTTTCTAACTCGTCCACAAAACCATTTTTATCCTCGACATTACTAATAGCCCTCGCCTTCGGCTCGGGCTGCTAAAAGTCTCGGACAAAAATGATTCGTTTTGTGCACTTGATGGAAAATCTACTATTTCATCCCACCATCTCGGAAAAGGCGTTTTTGCTCATCGATATCTGAGTGCAAAAGCCGTTTTTATCCTCTAGAGGTTAAAGTAAATTTGAATTAAGAA
The DNA here is from genome assembly GCA_963931975.1 of Cataclysta lemnata. NCBI lineage: Eukaryota > Metazoa > Arthropoda > Insecta > Lepidoptera > Crambidae > Cataclysta > Cataclysta lemnata. Next base: position 3,630,602 of record OZ008342.1, read on the forward strand.
CATCGTGTGCAATGAGTTTGTGAATTCAAAACATCATTATACATATTTATTTCTACCTCCATGGTGCCGAAATTGTCATGCAACCTATTTTAATTTGTTAAAAACTCAGACTCGGAACCTTCTTGGTGTACTTTTTTTGTAATTTGCTTTGCGCGCGCCATTTTCTTTTCACGTCATAAATTTGTTAAAACCAAGGAGTTCCGTGACGGTCAATCAGCTTGGCGTCAATCTTGCTTTAAACATTTTGATCGTCTACAACGCTTGCTTGATGCTTGAGTCAAGCATTTAGGTCTGTTTGATTTGTTTACGCTAGCAACGGAACAAAAACATACAGAAAATCAACGTGCTTGACTCAAGCTGATTGACCGTCTCGGAGTAATTTTTATTAGGTACTTACAGGTGTGTCTGGATGAATGTTGCGGGTGTGGCTGGGTGGATGGGTGGCTGTTGGAGGTGTGTCTGTGTGAATGGGTGTTTTTAAGGGTGTGTCTAGGTGAATGGGTGTTTTGTGGGTGTTTCTGGGTGATTGAGTGTTTTTTGGGTGTGATTGGGTGTTTTGTAGGTGTTTCTGGGTGAATGGGTGTTTCTGGGTTAATCGGTGTTTTCTGGGTGTTTCTCGGTGAATGGGTGTTTTGTGGGTGTTTCTGGGTGAATGGGTGTTTTGTGGGTGTTTCTGAGTGAATGGGTGTTTCTGGGTGAATGGATGTTTTGTGTGTTTTTGGGTGAATGGGTGTTTTTTGGGTGTTTCTGGGTAAATGGGTGTTTTATGGGTTTTTCTGGGTGAATGGGTGTTTTGTGGGTGTTTCTGGGTGAATGGGTGTTTTTTGGGTGTGTCTGAGTGGATGGGTGTGTATTGCGGGTGTGAATGTTGTGGGTGTTTCTGGGTGGGTGTTGAGAGTGTGTTTGGGTTAATGGGAGGGTGTTGTGGAAGTTTCTGGGTGAAAACAGAAACTGTTGTGATTGTATTTTTTTTTGTATTTTGCAATTTCCTCGTTGGGGGGGATGAAAAGTTACGTGTTGCACTCGAGTGCAAATATTTTTCACCTTGTGCTCTTTTGATTCCCTCGCTATCGCTCAGGATTCTAATTTTTTAATCACTCGCTACGCTCGTGATTCAATTTTAGAATCCTTCGCTAGCTCGGTCATCAAAATTGAGCACGCGGTTAAAAAACAACTTTGCACTCACGTACAACAAATAACTATTATCTGAAATGTTTGAAATCAATTTCAAAGTAAAATACGTCATCGCATGTTTTTTCTTTTCTTTCTCTGTAATTAATTAAAAAAAAAATTATAAATTTATAAGTCAGGGTTTGAAATTATTGAAACGGTAGGTATTTTTATTTTCGGGGGTTGACATTTTTGAAATGTTGTCAATAAGTTAAAAAAACCCTTTCACCACTTTATTTTAGGGCCCATGTAATAGGGGGCGAGCCTGTTGCTATTTACCGCGGAAACTTTAATCGCAGTAATTTGCTAGATGTTGTACCAGGAATGCTGCTACCCATTCCTGGTTAAATTATAACTCTGATGGCCTGTTTCCTGTTTCACAATCGACGGTTCTGGTTAGCTTACTTGGCAGATCATTTGACAGTTGTAATATAAAATTTATGTCAATTAAACTGCGAAGTAAGCTAACCAGACCCCGTATTATGCAAGCCGATTTCAATTGCTTTAACCTACCCGTTAAAGCAATTGAAAGAGCTCGCTAGCGCAGTGGCACAGCGCGCTTGGCCTGCGATTGCGTAAACTAAGCAATTTCGCTAAGGCCGGTCATTGGATGGGTGACCAAAAATTTATTATCTCGAGTTCCGCCGTGCTTCGGAAGGCACGTTAAGCTGTTGGTCCCGGCTGCATCTGCAGTCTCTGCAAGTGCACTCTCAGGCGGTGTCCTAATAGACCGCGATGCGCGAGCAAACGACGCGACCATCGCGTTCTATTAGGACAACGCCTCATAATTTGCTATTATTCTCAATGAGTGAGAGAGACTGGTAGAACAAAGCAACTGTAATCGGCTTACATAATAACCCCACAGAACTAACCCGTCGATTGTGAAACAAGCCCTTAATCGCCACAGGGCATAAACGCGGTAGACTTTCTTAAACTGTAAAAGCAGTTTGAAAACTATTCCAGCATATTCCTTGGAACTACGGACACGGTGCGCCTGAAATAAAAGTATCTAATTTCTCAGACATTTTAGCGAGTAGGTATGACTTGAAATAGGTAGTTTTCAACGGGGAACGACATCCACAGAACACTATTACTCCTGACGACATCCAACTACAGCCCACACCATGCGTGCCCGCGAGGAATAAATGCATAAATAAAATTCTATAAAGCGCCATCTATTGAGACGATTTCAGTTTAAGCCGAACTTTATACAACTAACGGCGGGTCCCAATAATCTATTTAAAGTTGAAAGCCGGGTCTCCTGCGCCGTGTTATCCATTCGTCGCGGTGTGTTAAGCCCCTATCTATCGATTAGTAAACACGATAAACCCGGCGGAAGATAGACCATTTAGCTGCCTAGTAACGTCTGTTAATTATCGTAGATAATATAACAAAAAATGCCAAGCAACTAAACTTTAGTAAACTTAATTTTAACTGTCGATAGAATATAGGGACCCGCCGTAATACCATCTGCTGAGTTTGGTAGTAAAACTTTGTTTAATGCTTCTTTGACCGTATGAGGCGATTATCACCTGACCCGTATTATGTAAGCCGATTGCAGTTACTTTGGTCTACACGTCGCTCTCACAATTCGCTATTATTCTCAATGAGCGAAAGAGACAGGTAGACAAAAGCAACTGAAATGGACTTACATAGTACGGGGGCAGCTCTTTAATGTCCCCACTCCTGCCGTACAGACCTTACCTCCAAGTAAGTAATTTGAAAAATATAGTGAAAATTGGGGGAAGCTGATCATGTAAGAATCATCAATATAAATCATTAATAACAATTTTATTTCAATATTTCATTATAAATTACATTTCATTTCATTACATACATAAATTCAATTCATACAAACAGAATTAAACAATTTAATTTTTAACAATAAAATTATTAAAACAATTCTATGCATACGAATAATATAAGTAATTTACAGCACTTCATTAGGCGATGCAAAAATACTATTTTATTGAACACATTCACAATAATTAGAGCATTAGATTAAGTAATTAAGGGAGACTTTAAATTTGCTTATTGATTTGGTTGCATTAAAATTATAAGTTTCACATAGATATTATTAATTGAAAAATAGACTAGTCACAGAAAGTGCCACCCAACTGCTAAGGTGACCGGAGCTTTCTTTAATAGACCTTTTGAGTATTCATTTTTTAAGTAGGTAGGTAATAGAATCGACACAAAACATAATACTGGTGTTATAATGATGAAATAAGCACTGGTTGATAATCCGAGTATAAGAACCATCGAAATGTTTATTGCAGCTTAGCACTTATATAAATAACTGAGCGGATGGGAGTGTGGAAAAAAGGATTTTATCATTACCCGGCCACAATATGGGCTCATTTAAAGTTATTAAATGGATGCCAATTGAAAACTATCCAGATATTAACAAATGTTTATGTTTAAAATGCTACAGTAAATTTCTTACTAGGGATCCTGTTTTACCTTATTATTATTAATATAGCCCAGTGATAATTTGAAGTAATAAGTTATAACAAGACTTAAATCTATTTGCATTGTATGTATAATGGCCATTAGACAGTCTATAAAAATTAATAATTTTTGTTTGGTAATAGTAGTTGTTTTAAGTTAATATTAGAATGAAAATTAAGAATTTATAAATAGAATTAGACAATGTAGAATGGTAAAATATAATTTTTCATAATACAAAAAGACATCGGAAGATAAATTCATTTCAATATTAATAATTGCGTGACATTAGTGGAAATGTTAAAATATATAAAAATAAAATCAGATGGTAAGTAATGAATGTCCATTGCATTTTATAGAACAAATTGCATTTCATTTCTGTAAAATAAGTGCCAAGTAAATCCCTTATATTTCATTAATAATTAATTTATGTAATATTTTATCAGTATGAAGGCTAAACAATTAAAATATTTTTTCTTATATCAGTCACATTGAACACTATATAGCAGTAAAGAGTTAAATCTCACGAAAGCACAATGCTTAGCGAGGAACACATATGTGGAGATAGTTATTAATATCATATTGGTAGGCATATTACATTGATTATATGGACCAGTTTATTTGTATATACATATATGCAGATTACTCACATACATACAAATGAGATGCCTCTCATATAAGAATGTTTGTGAAACAGGAACTTTCAGATTACACTAAAATGCAGTCTTAATTCAAACTCAACTTAAGTGCCTGGTTTGAAAGCTTCTTCTTGTTTGTATCTTTTTCTCTTTTGTAGTCTTGTACTCACGCCGGCATGGACTATTTCGCAGATCAAGTATTGTGTTTACTTTTTCCACTATTTCTCGAGCGGTGTCATGTTCACACTCAAAATCATATACTTTGTATGCTGTATTGGGATGGAAGAAACTGGTTGCACCTAGAAGTTAATCATGATGATGAGACACTTACAAACGTTAATACATGTGAAATTGATCCTACAAATATTAAAAGTTTGTAGCAAAATATAGGATTTGGTCCCAATTTTATTAGAATATAAATGATCTGAACCAAATAATGGAAAAGATGAGTGACTGAAGGCTAGATAGTTTATTAAATCAGAATTTAAGAGATTGCAATGATTTTATTTAAAAAATTATAGTACCTCAATCTACGTACGAAACATAACCTTCTTGCATTATATTTAGAATGATATACTTATTAATTAAGATAATATTACCTGTGTTATTTCTATCCAAATATCCAGAGACATGTGTTGGTGAATGGACTATTCTAAATGTTGTTTTGTTTGCTCTTGCTTCTAGTATTTGACACCATGCTACAGAATCTATATTTAGCCTAAAATATTTTGATCTGGACTGAAAAAGTAAAAAACAGACTCAATATAGAATGAAATACCAAATATTTATTTTAACATCCAGCTAAGTCTCACCCAAAATGCATGCTTATGTGCAACTAATGGTTCCACTTCAATTCTTTCTAAAGATATACCGAGTTGCACTAATGTGTTTGTCCTCACTTTACGCAACAAGTGTGCCCTATATGTTTTGTACTGTGGAGCGTCGGTTGCAATTAAGTGTAATTGTATTTTGTCTAGCTCAGCCTCAACACCTTTCCTTTCTGTGAAAATATGGAGTTAGCATAAAAATCATTACACATTTAAATATAAAATACCATTTTATATGCACTTCACCTTCATTAACAGCAATTATTGCTTTGCGAACTGCTTCAGATGTGGCACTTCCACCAGTATTATGTCTTGAAGGGTTTTGGTGGCTGTGGCTTGACCCTGTTGCTTTTGGGAAAACTTCTAACATGTCATCTTCAGGTATTGATATAGGTGCATGAGCTAATGCATTTTTGCTTTTCAATACAATCAGACCTAAGCATGTGAAGCCAAATTTTGAACATGGTTCATTTGCATCAAGGCATGGGAAAGCCCAGTCAACTTCACCATCATCTTCAGCTATGCACAACCCGTAATCATGCACAGAACCAAGAGGGACATCTGGGTGGTCAATGCTGAAACATGTAATACTTAGTACCTGTCATAAATTAATAGACTCTCATTAATTTATGACAGGTACCTATATTGTCAGATTTTATAGAGACCAATGAACAAAAAAAAAATTATAGTAATAAAATGGTATTAAAAAAAAAATCTTTTAAATCTCGGATTTGAATGATTTTAATGAGTAATTTATTTTTTATGTGATACTTCGTTGAGGGTTTACATTAATTTATTTATGTTTTATTATTTGTTTATGGATGATAACAAAAAACTATAAATGTTACCTGTATTTATAGCATGTAAAGCCAATTAAGTCCTTAATCTTAGCACTCGCAATCACACAAACAACTAAAGGATAGTTCTGATGTTTTTCGGGCAGCATTGTCATGAAGATTTTAAAGGACTTTGTTGGCAGCCCCATTTGAGCAGTGCCATCGAACTTAGCATACTCTAAGTACTGACGATGTGGTAGATCTGGGCAATTTTCCAACTGCTCTGCTAATAATGATTTCATTCTGTCAGGTTTCTGTACTTCCATCTTATAAAATATATCTGCTATCTGCTCAGTGGTTAGATATGTCGATGTGTCATCCCATTTTATAACTTTTATTTTAGCTGCCTTTTTTAAAGCTTGTTCCTTTTTATCCAGCCACTGAGCAGTGTTAGATCTTTGTCTGGAAAAATAAATAAGCCATTTAAGGAGAGTGATAATAGAAACTTTGAATGTGAAGTTATTTATAACAATGCACAGAACTAAGATCACAGTTCGAAATTATCAAGATAATTAAGCTTCTTGATAACGGTTAAATAATTATTATCAAATAATTTTCATCAGTGTAAGACATTATTTAATAATTTTTTTATAAATATTAACATAATAACAGGAGAACAGAAGTATGCCAGATTGGACATTATGATATAACATACATACATAAATGATAAATCAGAAGCACATTTTTTGTAATTATCACTTGATAAAATTGTTCAATTAAACTGTTATTTTCACGATAATTATAGTGACAATAAAATTTTGTGATTTCATTAAATTTAAATAATTATAATGAAATCACTTGCAGATAGAAAAGAACAAACGACAAACAAACAAATTATAGTGACAATCATGAATAATATTAATTTCAAACTCTGCCACAGATAAATGCAAATACATAGCTATATACCTGTGCCCTCCAAATTCTTCATAACGAATATAGCTGCCACATATTAAATCGTCATCGTCACTATCTTCCATATCTGGATACGGATCAAACTGAGTAACTATTTCTTTTTCCTCTTCATCTTCTGATATATCACCCATTCCTTCTTTACCTGCAAACAAATTGGCCTGTCATGTAGCATAAAATAATATCAATAACAACAAAAACAAATTCTATTAAGAAGTACCTTTGCTAGTGCTGGGTTGGCTTAATTTGCCTTCTCTTATTCTTTTTCTGTCTTCTAAAGCTTTATTTTGAAACAATTTCGAAAAATCTTCACCAGCCATAACTGTTTCACACAAGCAAGTGTCGTCGGTCGCGATAAACGCATCTCTTATATTTTTAAGAAGCCAAATTTTGTTATCGTACGTAGCCATGATCGGGAGTTGATATTTTGACAAAGAAATATCAATCTTTTCTATTACTCTCCGTATCACAATTTTTTTTCAACCAAACAAAATATTTTTGGGTTTTGACTGCTGCCTGTCAAAAAAATGTGTCGGCTATCTCCAAAGAGTATATATTTCCATCAATTTGTGGTATTTTAGGCAAAGGAACTTCGCACATACGCATTCCCTTACATTTAATTCGGTATTCTAGTAACAATTTTTTCTTCTATTTTTTTAAATTTTCGAGCACAAGTGCACATGCACAAGCATCCGTGTTTATGTGTAAATATGCTGATTCATTGAAAATAAGTCTTGTGAGGTGTTTGATGTTGTAGTGAAGACCACCATCAAATTCGCTCCAAGCACTTCCTGGATGCGTTAAAATGTGTGACACCCATATTTTAACGTAAAATTCATTTCAATCATACATTTCACTCACTCATTATTTCATAAGACTACATATAAAATATACACTAAAGACATGGCTGTATGGGCTAGACCCTTTGCTTTCCCTTAAATATAGTGAGAATAAAAAAAAATAATCGAGTGTTTGGCGCGTTTCGTGGTGTCAGTCAGATTTATTTTCACTAATTCAAAAATTGTTACAGAGTGGACTTTGTGCAGTGAAAGTGGTGTTATTTTGATGCACAAGCATCCGTGTTGATGTGCAATTATGCAGAATCATTGAAAATAAGTCTTGTGATGGTGTTTGATGTTGTGGTGAAAACCACGTAAAAAGTGGTTTTGCTCACTTCATCAGTTTCCATCATGAACTCTGTTACCATTCAATTCGCGCCAAGCACTCCCTAGATGCGTTAAAATGTGTGACACCCATATTTTAACGTAATATTCATTTCATTCCTTATTTCATCCACTCATTATTTCATAAAACTACAGATAAAATAAACACTAAAGACATGGCTGTATGGGCTAGACCCTTTGCCTTCCCTAAAATATAGGGAGAATTTAACAAAAAAAAATAAAAAATCACATTTTGTGTTATTATGTCATAAATTTCAATCATGAAAGATTAAGAAAAAGTTTAAATAGGTTTTTATTAGGTATGTAGTTGGAGATCTAAAAAAACAGTATGTTTTTGCCATTTTTTAGGGGGCTAGGTGGCGTACGCGGCCTATGGGACCCCAAAATTTTAATGTATCATCATCATCATCACCAGTATGCCAGTAGCCTTGTTAATGTCACTACTAAACTAAAGATATCGATGTATGGGCCTGATCCCTTTGCCTGTCCTGAAAGTGTCATGTCAGTTGTCTATTGATTGTCATCATTGTCAATGTCAATAATGGTTGTCATAGAAACGAACGGATGGGATGGGACTGGATGGGATAAAGTTGAAGAAAAAAGTTTATTTTCAAGATATATAACTAATTTATGTATTCGGATCTTCACTCTCTTATGATTCGTAAGATTTATTTATTAATTCAATGTCACAAGCGTTATCTAATCATGATGTGGAAAGTGTTCCTGGTTTTGTTATTGTTATCCTTTTACCACCAATTGAGAAAATAATAAATATACAAAATATAAAATACTATTAGTACTCTCCTTAAGAGTGATACATATTTGAAACGGAGAGAGCCTTATTATGTCTTCTGTGTAGACACTGAATTTAGAACATTGTCATGTTACCACAATTTATGTCATATTTTGTAACTGTCTAGACGGTCATCATCATCATTGCCTGCCTGCCCTGTTCCCGGTTTATCTGGGGTCGCACACCTACACATAATGAGTTCCATAACTTAAAATACCTTATTTTTTTGGTCAGTTACCATGTGGCGTTACAAAAAAACTTACAGCCCTCATTTATATTTTTAAGTTTCTGTAATGAAGAAGAAAAATGGTAGATTTTAAAATATCTTTATATCTATAAACAAGCAATAAATATTTATGAACATGTAATTATTATCCTTTCAAACAATACTGTAATTTCCCATAGCTAACATGCAGCTTCTTAAATCTTGTAGGCAATCGTAATAAGAACGATATGGGGGAGCAAGTGTTCCGTCATATAATTTTAGTACTTCAATGAACTTTTTCATTGCTTCTCCATATTTGCCTTCTGCCATGGATGCACGACCAAGCCGGTACAACATCTCTGTATCCTGCAAAGACATAAACAGTGTGTAATAATTATGTATGGTAGTCTTTATTTGCAGCTTTTATAGTATGAATGGTCTGTATCAAATTTGACAATCCCACCACTGTGGAGAAAACACATTTAGCAATGGTTTTATCTATTTGACTGAAGTTTTGTGTGTTGCTGCTTATACTAAACTCTATTATTAATGACTCGCAATGCCAAAGACAATAACTGATTAATGAATATACAAAATTAAAGTGTGGTTGTCTTTAGATTAATTTTCATGATAGCTAGGAATAGAGATATAAAAAAAATCTTCAGGGTTTATGCCTGTTGATTGACATCAGACAAATGTTTTGGGAGTTTTATGAGGACATTTTGACTGAAATTACTGAATTGCTATTCAATTTCGTTGATATGTTAAGCTACTTGTGATGCTTACTGCACCTACCTTGTTAATTTTGCTACTAATCAGATAATGCTTAAAATTTTATCAATTTTATTCTCAAGTCAATGAGTCTGAAACTAGATAGGTATGTATATAAATTAGAAATGTTGCTTGGTTACAGATGAAATAACAACTTCTATCAAGTAAACTGCATTTCTATCATGGCAGACGAAGATGAAGGTATGTAGTTTCAGACTTATTATGTAATAAATATGTATTTTCTACACACTCCTGTAGTTTTAGATGACTGACAAGTTTTAATATACATAAAAGCTATATATATTATGTCAATATTTTTACTAAACTATACAAACAGTCTCAATGTCTGTTGAACACAGAACTTTTACGACACCCCTGGGGTACTTACCTCAGCAGTGTCGACTAGGTTGGCACATTTTACGTTATTTTGTTGCTCCCAGGGCAGCATCGATTGGTAAAACTAATAGAAATGAATTTTCTCTTCAGTTTATGATGAGGAGGCGGAAGCGGCCGATCGCAACGGACGTGTGGCAGAGAGTGAAATGGTTTTAACCCCTGTTGAAGTGGAAAAACCGCTTGCCCCACCCAAGTACGAGGTGCGGCCGGGACTTGGAGAAAAGTAAGAATACCTAATAGATACAGCCTCTCTAGATAAGTGGCCAGTCTATTCGAATGAATGGAATACAAATGTCAGAAACTGATGTACGGAGGAAACAACATGGCGACCGTCATGTCAAATGTAAGAGCACCTAGTTGTCAAAAATTAATATTTGTTCGATAGAAACGTATCGTTGGCCACTTGGCCAGGCCCCCTGTACATCTTCTTTTCAATATTTTTGCTATCTACCAGCTATCTGAACAAACGCTTAAGCTATTAGACAGATTATTTTGTCGCTGGCAGTTTTGAGCAGTTTTTTTGACAATTTATAAGCTGTATCTAGTTTCAAAACTTAATAAAATTACACCTTACATGTCATATGATTGGTTATACCGGTTTTTGCGATTTTGAGGTGTTATTACAAAATATGTTAAGACATGTTTTGGTTAAGAAGTGTTTCTATCGGACGCTGTCTCTGTCACAAGCTATTGAAGAAAAAGTGACAACATCAGATTTAAACACTTAGTAAAAGTCGTCTCAAACTGAACAAGAAAATAACCAGCGAGATCAATCAATAAATATAATGTATGTCTACTATGGAATGCTATAGGAGTTTTGTCTGTCGCTTTGTATTCGTAGATTCCAATCTGAGAACATTAGGGACATAATTCTGTCCACGATGCAAGAGCAGCTGATGGGCCGGCAGTACAGAGCAGACCAAGCACCGCGCTGGGCGAAGGCCATCGCCAACACTGTGCGGCAAAGGGTCCAAGAACTAGACATGAAAAGGTAATTTTCTTTTTAAGGACCTATGGTTGGCCGAGAGGCCTTTACAGCATCTACCGGGTTTTTTGGGGAAGGCGAAGACCTTGACCTAAAGCCAAACGTGTCCTCAAGCCTTGCAGTCGAGCACTCCCTGTGAGGGTGCCTTCACGGCAGGCGTCCCCCGTGCGGGGACGCCATCTCCCGAGGGAGATATACTGCCGCGGAGAGCGTCACAAGGCGCCCGAGTCGCAGCTTGGGAATAGGTAATATTTTATCTTCTTCTTTTTATGACGTACTGGCTGACCCGGCATACGTTGTTATGCCACATAAATTATCCCGTAGCCATGGTTACTTCAAATATTTTACAGGAAAGCAGTTTATATGGAAAAATGAAATTGTTGTTTTTCCTATTTTCCTCGATTTTTTTTCATATTTTCTGACATTTCCTGCCTTGCCGGACCCAAGACAATCATTTCAAAACCAAAATCAGCTAAATCGGCCCAGCCGTTGTCAAGTTTTAGCGAGACAAACGCACAGTAAATCATTTTTATATAAAGTATATATATATTTGTATGACGGGATAATTAAGGGCACTGGCAATGATCCCATTGTACACGTTTTCATCTCCTACTCTATCCGTCACCATTTTCTCATCAACTCCTCTCACTATCGTTTCCTCCTTTACACAATCCATCCATCTAACTAAGCAAAGAAAGAAACAAAGAAACACATTCATTGACCTCACTTAATAATTAAGGTACAATTGTAGTACAATTACAAACAGAGAACAGAAGATAAAAAACAAAAATAAAAAATCTCTTCTTTAGTCTTCATCTCCCTCTACCGCCTTCCATATTCATACCTAACATTCTTCTGACATCATAGCTTTCATCTCTTCGCATAACATGACCAAGTCATCCAAGTTTATTACTCCGCAGCGCATTCTCTCAGTCACTGGCGCTACGTTCAAAAATCACCTTATATAGGTATTCATTCATCATACACTTCGTAGTGGCTTAGCGCGCTTGCACTAAGAATGCATAACTAAGCAATGTTCGCTAAGACCGGTCATTGGATGGGTGATTAAAAAAATATGATATCTCGAGTCGTTGCCTAGAGCCGTTGGACCCGGCCGCATCTGCAGTCGTTAATACTCACCAATCCACACCGCAGCGTGGTGGGTTGGCCTATTCCTGTCCATGAGGAAGGCCTGCGCCCCAGCAGTGGAGACATTAAGCAATTCATAATTGAAATCGAATGAAATTGTTGCTTTTGCAGTTATGCTATATGTATGTATATACGATTCCACAATTTCAGTTGCTAACAGAGACGCGAGAGACTGTCAAAAGCAGTAATTTCATTGGTTTCAATACAGAATTGTTAGGTTTGCGTATTCAGCCGGCTGGTTCGAAACTCGAGTGTTGACACGTGACAATTTTGCACAGGATTTTTTTACTTCTTTTCAGGTACAAAATAATAACGCAAAGCACAATAATCGACATGAAAGGCGCTGGCATCAAATGCGGTCAGCGGTGCATATGGGATCCCGAAACGGATGACTACATCGACGAGTTGTACAAAAATGACTCTTTATTTTGTCAAACCATAGTTTATGGAGTGTACATGTACTGAGGATGGTGATGGTGTGAACGATATAAACGGCTGTGTGGTCACTGTGTAGCCCCCGTAGCACGTGACGTGGAGAAAATCTCATCCGGGAAAAGAAAATACTTTCCTCTCGCTCTAACACCCACTAGATCCCGAGACAAAACACTGTCAAGTGGTGGAGAGAGATTTTGTCCACGTCCCGTGCTAGGTCTGCCGTATTTTAACTCGGCCTGTCAATGTAGCGTCACTGCCGTGCCGTGGTGTAGTCTTTGACTAATCATTGGTTGCAAACTACCAATTTCAGCGAAGTAATTGTCATGTTGTTGACAGATGGAGGCTGCCGTAGAATACATTTGTTTTACTGTTTTCGAGTTCTCTTTTTTTAATTTTCTGCTCTCCTCATACCTTTTTACTTGCTTTTCATCGTTTGCTTTTTATATTCTTACATACAAATTTTTATGGGGGGAAAATAAAAGCCACCAAAAGGCAGAAATTAATTCCTAATATGGTCCTTCATGGTCCTTCGAGCCGGATTTGGACCAGCGACCTATGGATACGAAATTATACCGAATGTTTTTGTTTCACAGAAAAACATACCAACTTGCCTATTATCAGTTGCCTATTGTTGTTAATTGCCTATATCCTATTATCAGAGTAAACATGTATAATTGAGAAATTACACACACACAGTGTTACAAATGGGGGTAGATAACGCATCGATTTTTCGATGGCAATCTAACATAAAAATCTAAACTATTCGATTTTAATTTTAACATTATATAAATGTTAGAAAAATTAGTACAAAAATTTTGGTAGTTAGAAAAAGAATTTCGAAAACAACATTCTAACATTTATATAATGTTAAAATTAAAATCGAATAGTTTATAAAGCAAACCGAAGCTTAACCGAACGCACGGTATTTGTAAAAATATCTGCTTTTGGAATGTTTGAAATTTATTTCTACATTGCGAGGGTACCCCGTTGGCTTACAACGTGAAAGCATAAAGGTTAGAAGAATTTCGGCAAGTTAGTTAGTGTCTTCGGTGGCCGAGCGGTCAGGCACCTGCCCGGATAGCAGCGGACGCGGGTTCGATTCCCGCCTCAAGATCATAGTTTTTCGAAATTCTTTTTCTAACCACCAAAATCTTCGTATAAAAATCTAATTTGAAAACTTTCATACTCACCTGTAAAGATTTGAGACCTTTCAGGATGTTTGTAAACTGTTGGCAAAGACCGCACTGAACCATAAACTCTTTGCAGTCGTGTGCAACTGCGACCACGTTCGGGCATGGTTGATCTGAGTCACACCTAAAAATATTTACACGGTAAGAAACTGATAAGTAATTATTGATATCTGGACACCCAACGATGATCAAAGGCGTGGAGGTCGCCCTAGAAAGAGGCTAGACATTAGACAACGTGGCCAATCTATTTATTTTATACTAAGTACAGCCACTTGATACATATTATAAGCCATAGCAAAAACTCATAAAACAAAGTATCTGATATGTAACACAACGGCGTACATAGCTCTTACAATGAAATGAGTTTATAATAATCGAATTAATCTATTCGAACGGATAGTATAATGTATAAAATTAGCTTTTTACCGAGGAAACAACATGGCGACTGTTGTGTGAAATGTAAGAGAAGTTGTTAAAAATTTACGTTTGATATACCAGGATTCGAACCCGGGACCTCTTGACCGATAGCCAGCGATCTGTCCGTTCGGCCAGTCCAGCCGCTACATGGATCGACATTGTTACGGAATACATAGAAACTTGTTAATATAAAGCTAGAGGCATGATCTTACCTGAATCTCATGTAATTCTCGTTCATTTCTGTGTATTTAGGCCAGTTGTCTTTGCACGGTTCGCAGTTACAATCGAACCAGTACTGATCTTTGAGCTCTTCTCGTCTCTTGGCTTTGGCCACCGTCGTGAATATGGGTCCATAGTTTTCCGACACCTCTTCGCCTTTCTTTATGTTCTTAACTGCTTTTACGACTATGTAAGGGCCGCAAAAATACCTGTGGGTAGTTGGAAAAAAATTGAAACTCTTGTCTAAAAAGGTAATAAGTATGGATATTGGTCTCGTGCTCCTACACAACTCTTAAGGATTAGGGGAGGAGAAATGAGACACGTGATTCGCGGACATACATAAATCACGCATAAATCCCTGAAAATATTCGCGGATAGGACGAAACCATATACCTTATATAATATAATTGCCTAGCCATGAAAGTGTTATACTTATAAAATCATACCAAATTACACTAGGGATCTAATACAACAGAATAACCTACATCCACAGGAGAGGTCGGTAGTTATGTAAGACTGGGGTTCATCCAAAATCTGCCAATGCATATTTGACGATTTCATAAAGGTTGACGTGATGACAATGGTACGTTTAAAATGGCTTACCTTACTACGCCCGGGTCACAGCTGTGATTGAACAGAGCAAGCGTTGGAAACACTGCTCCAGCTAAGAAAACTGACTTTCCACTATGTTTGATTACGTTCTGACCTACTTTTGGCTTCGGGCATTGCAGCTCAAAGACTTCGTGAGCGTTGAACTGTAGAATTTGGAGGTTTCTCAAAATCAACGCTCCGATCAAAGCCACGTCTTCATTATACTTATCGTGTACTGCCATAGATTTGAGCTCATCCAAAGATATTGGACTGATTCTCGGTTTGCCATCAAAGTACCCACAGATTTCTAGCAATTTCACCAGAAATGCCGCCATCTGCGTTCTGTGCAAGTAGTCTTGCTTGCTTCTCTTGTCCTCGTGCGCTACTAGATGGAAAATGTTTCTATAGTCTTCAGTTTTATATGGGCCACTTGATTTCACCTCCAAGTCTTTGTAAACGTTTGTGAAATACTCTTTCTGATTTTGGGTGATCATCCTGAGGGCTATGTGACATGTGACTGAGCAACCTGATTTCCATATCAAGGGAAGGATCGGACATTCGTAGCCGTGGTAAGTCTTCAGGGCTGCATCTAAACATTTGTCACTGCAGAACACCACGTTGGGACATTTTGGGCACGGCAGAGGGATTGCACATCTGGAACAGAGTTATTTATAAGTTACAAGTTTGGTGTAGGGACGACACCGCAGATTACAATTGGCACACACCTGCTTTACATTTCTCACCATGCTTGTGACACTCTTATTCTTAAAACTTTATCGTAATTAAAATTAAAGTCGCTTGAAAAAGATGCTTTCAAAGTGTTTTAATGTAGTTTTTACAATGAGCATCATGCTTCAACAGTCAGGGAAACCAGCACCATGCGTTCTAATCCAATTAAATTAGGTGCGAGTTTCAATAACGTATTGGAAAAAACTTACTTTACAAAACAATGCTGGCAATGTGTGCTTGAAAATTCACAAAGAAGTACTCCGCTATGAGGTTTCTCTATCAGTAAAATATCTCCTGCTGCGATGTCTCTAGTGGCTGTGGCAAACCTGCCCCTTACTTCGTCCTGGTCGATTTGAATTGCGTCAGAAGCAGCGGGGTATTTGGGGTTGGGTTTCCCCGGTAACTTTGGTTTGGGTGGTGTCTTTTTTAGCGGTTCCGGATCTTTAGGGTTGCCAGCGAGTACCAGCCCTTTATTCAATATTTCAAGCATCAGTTTAGCGTCTGTCCGCATCTTTTGTCTCTTTTCCTTATCCAACTTATTTGCTTCGTCCAATGCGCTGATTGTGTTTCTGGAAAGAAAGTGACATACAATACACAGGTATTGTACAGGAATCAGGTACTTTAAAGATGGAAATCTGATAATTTAACGGTTTAATTACGTCCGTTTACAGAAAAGGGTTTGTATGCGGTCACCCGCATTATGTGAATATTCAGTGTAGTCCACTTAACCCCTACTTCAACTCGACAGCAATTACACTATAATAATTATTTCAAGCTATCGTGGCTCTTAAGGAGGAATATGGGTAATTCAAGATAACTAGTATAGATATTTGATAGTACGTACCACATCAGCCCCCGTAGCACGGGACGTGGAGAAAATCTCCTCGGGGAAAAGAAACTATTTTCCTTTCGCTCTAACTCCCACTAGTTCCCGAGACAAAACGCAGTCAAGTGTTGGAAAGAGATTTTGTCCACGTCCCGTGCTAGGTCTACTGTACTTACTGGAACGAAGAGATAGCCTCCTTGTTCCTCTTCAGCACCAGCAGCGTCCTGGCCTGTCTCTCGTACACTTTATACCTCAGGTGACGAGGGTAGCCAAGGGATAGACAGCGCTGGATGTCCGCCAACGTCTCTTCGTACTGCTCCAAATGGTTCAAAGCTGCCGACCGATTCGCTAACAGTATTGATAACTCCTCGGCTGGAATAAAATTTGAGTTTACATACATATATAAATCACGCCTCACGAAGGGGTAGGCAGAGGTGAAATAACACCCACTTTTCGCCAATTATGTTTGGTCCCATGTAACAGGTGGCGAGCCTATTGCCATATATGGGGCACATAAATCGCAGTACAAATTTATATGGCTAGGTGGTATGAGAGAAATGCTGCTGCCCATCTCATTGCTGTCTTTACCCTTAGTCGCCTTGTACGATACCCACGGGAGAGATGGGGGTGGTGACAATTGTATTCTGTCCGGCCGTCATCACACGGACACAAATTTGAGTTGCTTATCTACAAATCCCGAATAATACCAACGGGGTGATTCTGTGAGCTGATTTCTATTGTTTTCTGTTCCACACCCTTCTCTCAATGAGTGAGAGTGAAGGGTAGAAGTCAATGATACTTTTTAAATATAATATCATTGGGTAGAAGTAATAATAATGGTTATAAAGAATAACACGCCGATTGGTAGTGAATAAGATGCTTAATTCAGACTACATCTTTACATACATAAATCAAGGCTATTTATTCCCGAAGGAAGTAAAGAGTAGCTTACGATTCGATTTTTATTTGATCATCATAAAAATGCAAGAGAAAATTTTACAAAGAGAATAAAGACAGAAAATTTTCGTAAAATTATGTGTGTGTGTAACAGGAAAAATAGTTATTAAAAAAATTCTGACTATATTTTCTTTGTAAAGCAACTTACTTTCCTTCGCGGGTACAAGGACCATGCTTTGGCTGTATAGCTGCATCGCCTTGCACCAGTCGCCTTTCAGCACGGCCTTGTTGGCCTCTTCCTTTATTTGGCGCGCTTTTTGCATATTCTTCTCCACCGGAAACCCGCCGCCCGCCTGACATTTCACCAACTGGCCAGTGACGTCGTAATTCTTTATGGCATCCAAGCTGCACAAGTAGGACACCCGTTTCGCGTCGCATTCCAAATTCGCGAAATTGTTCCTGGTGACGTCATCTATGTTTTGGTTGACAGCTTCATGGAACTGTTTGAAGAAGCCGTTGTCCATTTTCGACGCTCACTTGTTCTACTATTAATACGATTTTTATTTGAACATTATAATTAAAAACGGTAGAAAAATAGTGGCGAGTAAAAGTTCGAAAAATTTTAGTCTTGATGCGGGAATCTGCAATTTCGCGTCCTCTGCAATCCGGGATTCCGGGCAGATGCCTATACTACTCGGCCAGCCAACCAAGACGTCGGCCAAACAAAAGTCTCGGTTGGCCGAGGGGTATACCATACCACTCGGCCAACCTAACGGCCTATACATATGCGTCAGGGCTGCAGAAGACGCGAGCGCGGTTCACGCATCAAAAC
Source organism: Cataclysta lemnata (assembly GCA_963931975.1). Lineage (NCBI taxonomy): Eukaryota > Metazoa > Arthropoda > Insecta > Lepidoptera > Crambidae > Cataclysta > Cataclysta lemnata. The sequence goes on from OZ008342.1 coordinate 3,649,049, forward strand.
TAAATTGATTTTTCGTACTTTTTCTAACCACATTTTTCTTTGCTCACTTGTTTTGTCGCGTTCTAGGTTAATCCCAGTCGGAACACTGCACGTGGATTCTCGCCGGCACTCGGCGAGGATCACGGTACTGTGGCTATTTTTAAAATTGGAACGGCCGCCTGCAGTTCACTTCAGTCAGTCGAGCTTTCACTAGCTTTCAGTGCTGTGGTCATTCTTTTTGACTGAAGTATCACTTCAATGCGTTGTTTGATCTAAGGATACATAAATAACACTCAATTAAATTTGAGTGTCTTCGATTTTTTCTCAATTTTTACTATGTCAACTTGTCTATGAACGTACTACCTGCTTAAGGTACAATTTCTTGTATGGAACCCGATTTTTATTATTACGTATGCATACTTATACGTGGCACAGTCTAGGATAGATAATTATGTAGCATTAGACGATAGAGTTTGTTTTAGTAATGTTATTATTGTAAATGATAATATGAATCAAAATTCAGTGCATGGCGTGATCACGTCTGATATGAATGAAAGAGGAAACATACTGCATACTGCAACAGATATTAGATAGGACTAGTAGGGGCAACTGTTTGTGATGAATACAGACATTTATTTCTTCTTGGTCATAGTTGTTCAAATGTATAATTGTAGTAAATTACAAATGTTTATTAATTCTATTTATTATCCGATTATTATGACAATCACGTAGAATGTACTATACCTACCATGGTGACTCCTGGAAACTTCTAGTTCTTGATAAGTGTAAATAACATTAAAACCACTTAAAGTGCTAAACGTGTCGTTACGCAGTAATCTGATGGAAATTAATTTAGTGATTAATAAAGAATACTTACCTTAAGAATGCCACAGATGGCGTAATTATGTGGCTCTGTGCATAGGGTTAGCATGCGTCTGAGGCTATACAATACAGAATTATTTGTAACACATCGACGCAGGACTGGATAGTAAAATCATTAACAACAAAAGTTTGTTTTGCGAGTTTTAACATAACTCAATAGGTACATTGGACAAAAATGATTTATACATATATGAATCACGCCTATATCCACGTTTCGCAAATTAATAATATATAATAATAATATAATAATAAATATTTTTACACTCACACCTATCATCTAGCCCAAAGTAAGTAGCCTAAGCACTTGTGTTATGGATACTAGATGACGGACATTTTTTTAATAATATTATAATATTATGTATATAAATGTTGAAAATATACTACATAAACATATACACAACCATGACTCGGAAACAAACATTTGTGGTCATCACAAAGTTTGCCCTTACCAGGATTCGAACCCGGGACCTCTTGGCCAATACCCAGCAATCTGAGCATTCGACCAAGGTGGCCGTCAATTTATCGGGCACAAAAAGTCGCAGTACATTACTAGGTGGTATAACAGTAACGCTGCTGCACATTCCTCATCACTGATTTATCCTTAGTTGCCTTGTACGACACTCACAGGAGTGATTTGGGATGGTGACAGTAGTATTCTACTCTGCCGTCACCACACGGCATTTATTGTAAGTACCCACTGCCGCGACATTTGCAAATCAATATTTCATTCATAAACGAATTTATTTTATTTATTAATTAACAACTACCACACCACAACACTAACTATACATGTAGGTACCTACACAACATTTCTTTTATTCTGCAAAATAATATAATTTTTATTTTTAGAAAAAGAGCCATACCCCGATCCTTTTATTTAAGATTACCGAGAACACATCAAATTATGCGACATGGTCAGAATGATGGAAATGCATGCATCATTCTGAAAAACAAAGTGCCTACGACATGTTAGAAGACTGACAGGCCATGTTAGTGATGTCTTCTCGCAAAGAATTGGTTTCTCGACACGACATGAAGACAAAACAATTCTAATTACTGAATCTTTAATGCGACTTAAGGCGCATCCACACTGACATCGGTGTGGAATGGATTGGCCTTTTTTTTGTGGATCAACATTTTGCCATATGTATGAGGGCTGTGAGGCTTACTTAAGGGCCTTTGACTAACTTTTGCAGTTTTCAAAAATTTGATTGCTATTCGTTGCTTCCGTTTTCACTTACAAACACACGAACCAAAACACTTTTCTTGCAAAAAATAAGTCTTACTGCCGCACTCAGAGACGTCAAATAACGTTAATGAGTACGAGTAGATAACGTCAAAAAATTACAATTCAAAACTAGTCGCTATTCGTGCCGGGTCTATGGTGTAGATTTGAGTGAAAATTTTTGACATTAAATACTCATTAAAGTTAATTGACGTCTCTGAGTGCGGCAGTTAATCCCATTGCAAAAACAAGCAATGATTTAGAGTATTTTGTTGAGTTGTGCCGTTTTTATTATTAAATGTGCGATATAAGTAGGTATTGAACAAATTTTTGAGCCGTTAGTAATCGAAATAAAGTATGTGAAATTATTCATAATAATTGTCGTGGCACAATTGCAAATGGAGCCACTACATATCCATTAATAAATCATATCCCTATACAATACACAATTCTCACATTCTTTGAGTGTAAATTACCTTCCATGACGTCGGAAAGTGGATATAGTCAGACAATTTTTCCTTCATGAGACTATAGTTAGGCACATATACCTATTAAGAATAAAAGAGTTAATTTATAGGTGCAATAATAACTTTTATTAATTCACAAACGGAAAAAACCCATGTTACCAATAAAAGTTTTAAAATTTAATTAATTAATGGTTCCAAGAATAAGGATATATAAAAGGATCTCTAGGTTCGATCTGTTTCAAGGACAGAAATTGTGAATTTGAGTCAATTCTTTCCAATATTTTTTTAACCTACTGACGCATGACAAACGTAGTGATATATTGCTTGCTCTGTGTTTTTTTCCTCGTTATCAATTTAAGTATATCTTTCTTCCTCCTGCCCTGTTCTCAGTTTATCTGGGGTCGAAGCAGTATGATTCCTCTTCCATTAAGCGGCCAGACATAAAGCCTCCATTCACTTTTTATTCATATCATCCATCACACCGGAAAGGTGCTAGTGATGAATGAATGTATGTATAGAAAAGAGATGGAAAGGCCCATGTCGAGAGACCGATGAACGGAGACAGGTAATTGGGAAGACAAAACTCAAATCCATACTGCTCAAGGTTTTGACTTAGGTTTTACATCCGGCCGCCAGCCTGTCACCAACCCTCTTTGGTTATGCTGTTGTTGGTGCTTCCACTCCACCATTTTGGTGCCCCAAGATGCAAATTGCTCTACGTACACCGGGCAATCTGCCTTTGTCGACACCCTTTGGGGCTGACACATTCTACGTTATTATATCCCTTAATTGAATTATTTATTCAGCTTTAAAAGTAATAAATTATGCTCGGGGCCAATTGGTACTTGTGACCAATGATTATTATTCTAACTTTTTTTCCGTGCTGATAAGATCGATTGTTTATACAAGTAAAAAAAGTTCTGTTCATACGCAACTGCACTAGATAAATCACGGTACCTATTTGAATAAAAGCGTCAATCGGCCCCACAAACAAAATATTCCACTTGTTCCATGCGACATAATCGATGTCAATTCGCAGAATGTCATTACAAACGTGTGGTCGGTACTGAGAACTTGTCAGATTCGTGACTAACGCGGCCTATAACTAGATCTTGCGTTACACATCTGATTAGCGGGAACTTTTCAAAGCTTGTTTCGACACCGCGACTTTGTTCGTCTTCGCACAGTATTTCGTGTGGGCGGTAATTGTCTAACGTATGGAGATAAAAAGAATGACATGTAGATTATGTCGCGTGACCCCATCTCTCCTGCGGGTGTCGTACATTCAAGGCGACTAAAGTCGGATCCAGACGAGTGCAACCTGTAATGTAATACGAATTCTACGGGCGTTACATGTAATGTTTTCTTTCTTTACTCATTATTCGAAGCCGAAACGATGGTATTGCATTGACGCAAGGGACTCAGTTATTTATACGAAGACTACATTCATTTTCGACGCACTCACGACGGTCACACTTTTAACCCCCAAGTCTTGAAGCCAAAAGACAATTTGAGTCGAAGTGGAGTGAAGAGATTGCTATTGAGCAATAAGACTGCCTATTGTGTTCTTTGTTTAATTTGCTGTTTCTTGTATTTGTATGTTCTTGTGTAACAAATTGTTTGTATTGTATTGTATAATTGTATTGTGTATGTATACCTACCTAGTATGTTAGTATGTGAGCACGATAATAATTACCTCTATCACGTTTACGTCTAGCTAATAAATTCGTCTTATTAGGTAAAACCTGAATTTTAATAATGATGCCATGAACAAAAAACTCCGAAATACCTAATTAAAACTCTTCAATTGCTATTATTTTCATGACTAAGTGCATGTAGTTTTCGCAACAATACTGGGTATTTCCCGGACATAAGTGCCGCATCCCGACGTTAAGATTGCGCTAAAAACAGATCACATTGGAGGTTGTTACCTGCTTACTTTATTTTCTTATTAAGCCTGCAATCGTCACAGTACAGTGAGTTCCGGATATTTCAAATCACTTTGCTACAAACAGAATCTCTACGGACGCACGCAGAGACATGATTTTAAAGTTAAGGGTTGCTCACTCATCGTGATTTTTGTAAAACCAAAACTAGTCCCTATTTCTGTAAGGTCCAATATCTAGACTTTAATGAACCTCTTTGTATTGAATACCACAATTACTTTAGTTAACTTTACAAAGAAAAAAGATATTTCGAAAGAATATTAATTTTGTCCTGATGCGAGAATTGAACCCACGTCCTCCGCATTCCGGACAGTGCGGCTACCCTCGCAATGTAGAAATTTTCAAACAAACCAGCCTCTCTAGACATGTGGTTAATATATTCCCATGAATAGAAAACAAATGTATGAAACTGACGTATTACAGAGAATTGTTTTCTCTGTAATCAAAGAGTATATAATACACTACGTTTATCTGTAATATCCGTCGTGTCAAGAAGCCGTCAAAAATTGACATTTGTATTCTATTCTTTCATAAAGATTGGCCAGTTGTCAAGGCCCTCAGTTATTTTTACGATTACCATCCATTCGGTTAAGCTTGGGCTTGCTTTACTTACGATTTGAATGTTTTTATTTTTGCTTTAGGTAGATCCTATCAACCGCAATAATTTTTATTTTGAAAGTACAAGTAAGGAATTATTAGAAAAAAATACCTACATTTTTATAGCACATACAATGTATTGTAAACTGTTTTGAGACTGACTGTACTCACTTGACGAAACCCCTACTTTGGAGAACGCCGGTGCGCATCATTACCCACTTCAAATGGCAAAAACTGCTCAATTTTGCCGCGATTTTACTGCAAAAACGACAGAAGAATTTTAAAGTACTAAGTAGATACCTATTATTAAGTGCCTTGGGACGGAGGTATTCAATTAGAATTTAAAAGATAAACAGCTTCCTTTGAGTCTTTGTGTAAACACTATGTCAGTCACTTTAACTATTACTAAGTTTTCTAATTGATATACAATCGAATAGATTTTTTATTATTACTACTGACTGCGTTGCTGAGTTTTCGGCTGACGACGTCTTTGGTTTGCTGTCGACACGATAAGAAGATATAAAATTTAATTAATTAAAAAGAAACAAGTCTAGTTATCCCCAAGGGGTAGACAGAGGTATATTAACACCACGTACGTGTAGGTAATTGATAGCTCTGAGTAATATAGGGTAAAGAAACCAAAGAGAGCGAATCAACAAAGAGTACGCAAAGCTTTCTTGGCGTCTATATTCTATCCGTAAAAGTTAATAAATAATAAATATTTTTACACTCACACCTATCATCTGGCCCAAAGTAAGTAGCCTAAGCACTTGTGTTATGGATACTAGATGACGAACATATTTTTATTATAATTATGTATATAAATGTTGAAAATATACTACATAAACATATACACAACCATGACTCGGAAACAAACATTTGTGGTCACCACAAAGTTTGCCCCTACCAGGATTCGAACCCGGGAGCTCTTGGCCAATACCCAGCAATCTGAGCATTCGACCGTCAAGTCAAAATAAGTCAGAATAAAGTCAGTTGTTTTATATCAGAATTGTTTCACCTAAAGCACAGTCGAAAAGCGTAAAATGAATGAAAATACATACTTATACTTTGATTTAACAAACCAAATAACAAAAAATGGCTACATTGTTGGTTTGTATGCTGTTGAGGTGGGACCGAGGGGTATACCAGCTAAATCCCTATATTCATTACTAAAAGACCTTGGCTTGTCTAGAACTTTCGTAAGTTCTACGCTGGGAGTGTGTCTCTCTCGGCGGCTCTCACGGAATCTTATGAAATATGGCTAGGCGGAGAGAGAAGTCGGGGTGTCCGTGTTGACTAGTTGTGGGTCAAGGGTCCCAGGCGCTGCCACAGGCTCCCCTCTGTGCCACACTATGGACCCGGCACCCGGACGGTACAGCCGTGCAATGCTAAGAGATTTCGTCTCGTCTCTCTTAGATGGATAGTGGATACCTACGTAATGATATCCAGTTTATTCAAGCCGCGTCTCGCTAATCGGTGTTCTCGAGAGTTGCGCGCACGCAGCCGGCATTTTTAGAGGCGCACGCGCAGCGGTCAAAGACTTGGCCGGGTCATGAGTCCGCGCCGTTTCCTGGTCCCGCGAGCTTAACCTACAAATTATGAAGGCCCTGTCTACCGCGAGTCGGGAAGTGGAAAAAGATGCGTTGTAATAGCAATTATACACGGCATTTAAATACTTCCATGCTGGCCTGGGAGCGAATAAAATACGTAGAATACGAAGACTCATTCTATGGGTGTCGTCAAAGTCGACTAAGGGAGATTGCCCCGTATAGACCAATGCCTTGGGGCACCCGAATGGTGGAAGGCAAACCATCAACAACAGCATACCCAAAGAGGGTTCGTGTCAGGCAGGCCGGCCGGCCGTAAAAACTAAGCCAAAACCTTGAGCAGTATGGGTTGGAATGTTGTCATTCCAATCACTCTCTCCGTTCATCGGTCTCTTGACATGGCATTCATCACTAGCACCTTTACGGTGTGATGGATGATCTGAATCAAAAAGCAGTGGATGGCTTGATGACCTCTGACCGATATGAATGGAAGAGGAAACATACTGCGCTCCAGATAGACTGGGAACAGGGCAGGGAGAAGAAGACACGACATTTAAATGTAAGATAAAATAAATCCTACTCATAGAGATTTTTGCAACTCTTTGTTTGATGAATGGCATTTTGTTGAGAAAAATTGTAACCTACAAATTATGAAGGCCCCTCTACCGACACAGCGCATGCCGGGAAGTTGAAAAAGATACATTGCATAAATAACAATTATACATTGACACGGCATATAAATTTAATAAATCCTACTAATGGAGATCGGGGTGGTATTTTTCTCGACTTAATTTTGATGAATGGCATTTTGTGAGGAAGTGATATGGAGAGGTACTTTATTTTGTAGATGGATAATATGATTTCCAAACGAGAGAGCTAAGAACTAAAAGAGATAGCAACTAGACCTTAGGTATTACAACCAACTGTTTAATTATTTTCAAAGATCGAATTGATCGCATAGGTATGTCATACAATGTTTTACCTGCCCGACAACCCAGCGACCAAGGTCTTACTATAAAGGATAGCCTTTCCGCATAACCTATCCTTTATCGTCAAATGTTATTATAATAAACATAAGGTGTTGGCCAAGGTGTCTGAAGTGAGAAGAGGATGTTGAATAGTATAAATAATCCAGATTTCCTTCCTTTAAAAATTAAATAAGCTTATCCTTGTCAACTGCCGGGTGCCAAACTTATCAATTGTTGATACGAAGGGCGCATATAAATTTTGTATATATACATAACTGACAGATCAGATTTTTAAACCTGAAACTAGTAAAGAAGGATCAAACTGGAAAGGCTAGTGATAAATGAATATATAAAAAAGCGATGGGAAGGTCTATTTCGATAGACTTGTAATGTATAATGTGTAAACATACTTACATACTTCTAAAGTTTTACAGTTGCACTCTTACACGACTTCAATTTTCTTTGAGATGTAGACAAAAACTATCAAAAAGCAAAAATAGGAAAATGGCGTCGAGTGGTGACAGCAGAGCAGAATACAAGTGTCCCTACGCTTCTCTCGCATATACCTACCAAGAGAGATAAAACAAAGAATTTCTCAGATGAGATCGCTAGTATTAGATAAATATGCGATCTAAGGCTTTCTTTTTATCGCCCGAGGTAAGATCATAGTTCTATGTCACCCCCTGACATATACAATCACGAGGAAAAAATCGGACTATAAAAACTTTCATAAGTTCTACAGTCGTAGTATGTATGTCTAAAGCGGTTCTCGCACAATCTAATGGTTAGACCGCGCCGAGGGCCTCGCCACCAGACCGGGGTCGAGCACAGGTGGGGCGAAGGGGAGCCCCGCCGCCTTAGACGGCGGCCCAGACCACCGGGGGACTGATGTCCCCTGAGTTCGTGCCCGGCCATGAGCTACCGCTCGATGCCCGCAGCCCGCCATCAGGCGGATGACCCGGATGATGATGATGATGCACAATCTTACGTCATATGGCTGAGTGAGAATTCGAGGTGCCGAAGGTGAGTGTCGACCTACACTTGGGTCACAAGTCCCAAGCGCTACTCCTGATTTCCCTCTCTGCCAAACTATGAACCCAGCTCCCGTACGGTGCAGTCATGAAATTCTAAAAGGTTTCGTCTCGTAATTATAAAACAATAAGTATAAAACTCATAATAACATTTTTGTTCTGCATCCAATCTTAGAAATCATTTAATTGGAACAAACTAGGTATAGATAAGATTTACGAGTCGTTTTGTTGTTTGATAAAAGAAAACATTCTTTCGAACATTAATAATAGTTATCGTGATTATTACGATAATAGTAAACGTTGAACTACATATAGGCGCCTCGGCTTATAATTATTGTACCATTGCCTTCACAAACATTAAATCACGGGTACTCTTAGCCACAGAGAGTTATCTATGTTATATCTTACAGATAAGCTGCCGGCTATTTAAATAGGCACAGATTATAGTCACTGTGAATGCTTCTTTAGAGATAAGTTAATTAGTTTGTTTCTCTACCTTTGAATTTTACTGTGTTAGGTTGTAAAATTTATTTTGTTGTTTATTTTATATTAGATAAAACATTTAACGATGCTCCAATGTCTTCAAAGCAGAATTGGCGTATGGATCTACCGACGTAAAATCGACCAATGAGGTGTGTGGTGAAAGGGCATTTCTTGTACCTATTTTATTTGTTTCTATGGCTACAAAAGTATAGCTAAAGTGTTCTTTGGGTGAATGTCAAAAATAATATCTGAATGTAGTTTGTTATGCCATAATACTATAACTATTGTAACTTCTACTTCTACTGCTCGGCAGGATTTTGCTGGGAGAGTTAAGGGATACGGGTTTGAAGTTAAAAGTACATTAAAAACACACAAACAGTTCATACGAGTAACAGAGTAATGCGAACGTTAGTGGATGCTGGGGAAGAGTGCCTCATAAAAAAAATGGATGGTTTGCGTGAAAGACGACAGTAATGACAAGGAAAGTAGATGATTTTTTGACAGACAGCTGTCAAAAATCATCGAGACGTATGGAAGTATAAAACTAATTGTGCCGGCCCCAGATAACCTGGGATAGGGGCAGGCGAATGATTAAACAGTCATTGTTCAGTCATAAAAATACTGTACCACAATGATAATAATTACACCTAAGTAATACACATCACGGAACGTCAAAAAGATATAGAATTACAATAAACATTATGTCACAACAAAGTGATAAACCGAATTGTAAACTACGTTGGTCACGGTTGCATCTGCAGTCGTTAATACCAACTAATCAATTAATAATGCACTAGGCCAGCGTGGTGTGTTAAGGCCCTAACCCCCTATATTCTTCCATCCTTAGGGAAGGCCTGTGTCCCAGCAGCTGGGGACTACATATATATCAATTTTTTACTTATGTTGATATATCTGTGAGCAAGGACGTTAAAGCTTGGTAATGCTGATCACAGAACAGTAACTCTAGCTGGTATGTGATGCTGATGATGATATAAACCGTTTTTCAAAGTGTGTCCATAGTCATATTTTGTGATGGTCGTTGCCTCGCGATTCGCATTCCTATAGTGCGCTTCCGCGACACTATGAGAATTGTTTTACACCTAATTGCAGCCAGCCTAGATATTCTGGGAAACTGCTAGTAATTACAATGACTTATGTAGGAATTAGAAGCCTTATTGTTGATGCAGACTGTTCTGTAACAGCTATTATGCAATTCCCTTGTAAATATATTCCAGTGATTTATTAATGTTTCTGTGCCTAATCTCTGAAGGTGTCGAGTTGTGAGTTGTTTGCCTGTTATGAGAGGATGTGTACGTAAATCGCAGTGTTACAAAAAGTTAAGAAAGCATTAGTTATCTTATGTTTTAGTCGCATTGTACGACACCTGTGGGGGAGAATGGGGGTGGTGATAATTGTATTCTGCTCTGCCGTCATACATCGGCAAGATCCAAATAATCCAGAATTCCAGTGATATTGACAGCGGGACGGCGGGTGTCGTACAACTAAGAATTAAGACAGCAATGAGTAATGGGGAGCAGCATTCCTTTTATGCCACCCAGCCACCCACCCGTGCCCGATAAATGGCAATAAGCCTATTACATGGAACTTAACCTAATTAGCGAAAAGTGGGTTTTAATTTGGCTCTGCCTACCTTTGGGGATATAGGCGCGTTTTATGTATGTATGGATTCCTGGCAGTTCGATGGGCACATATGGTTCTATTTAATGGCCTCCACCTTCACCTAAGCCAAGTCCACATAAGTCACTCGCCATAACGACCTCCTAGCGCTCACGGATTGCGGGGGAAGTAAGTTTGATTCCAGTATCAGGACATAGTTTTCCGATGTTTTTTGAACTATTTTTCTTAAAAATATTTCTGTTTGATATTTTTTATTTGGGTTTTTATGGAGAGTGTTGACTTGATTTGATAAACATTTTATCACTAAAGACCTTTTTTACGACCATTTGTAACATGGGTAACATAGGTAATTACCTATAAGTAGTTTATTTGGTATAACGTCCAAGTAACGCTACAAGGTCTCGTCTTGGCTTGCACAGGAAATGTCAACTGACATATATTACATGGCTTTGTTAGTTTTTGCGCGCATTCGTTTAAGTTTCCATTCCATATTTTATGAAGAGCAGGGATTTTTTGTTCTCAATTCCACACTATTATTGTTACACGAGTTTAAGAATTAGGTAAGTGTATTTCGAATGGTTCTATGTCTGGCTTTACAATAAAATAATTATACAGACGTAGGAAAACGTATTTGGTGTAAGCCGCAAAAAATCGATAGTACGTTTTTTAACATCATTTTTACCCAAAAAAAATACTGCGTCGTAGCGTCTGGGTCTTGTATTTCTACGACGAAAGTAAAATCACTTACGCAGTAAGTATTTTTAACAATACTGATGTTTTCTTTGCTGTCTACCAAAAACCAGTATTTCTGATGCATTTGCTGGTTATGCCATTCATATTCTTGCGGTTAGAAAAATTGTCAAAAACTTTTCTGAAGTACTGTTGTCGAGTTTTCTGAAGTACTCGACAACTATACATCGTAGAAACATGATTTTAAAACGTATTTTTTTCTTTTTTTATACATTACCTATAATCCTATAAATATATCCTTCAAGTCAATTATTACCAGTGTTTCTGTGGCTGTGGCGATCGAGTTTTTGCTATTCTTATTTTGTGTCCATAGAAAGTTCCTTGTGGTTTCAGGTTATATGGGTCTGTAAACTAAACCTCGATTGCTGTAAGCCACAAAAATACTGGTTATAATTAACTTAGAAGGATTATGTCTTTATTTTATAAAAGGAGAAAAAATAAAAATTAATTTTTAAAATCATGTTCCTACAATGAGACCCTATAGTTTTTGAGTAATTAATTTGTTGCTGATTTCAGAAAAGTTATTTTTGCTCTTGTGAACCATTTTATGTTTTGCGGCTTACAGCAAATAAATACGTTTTTTGACGCATATAATTATGTAAGTCCAACCAAGTTCTGCCGTTTTTGGTAATACATACTACATACACACATGGTTAGCAAAACTGACTGCTAATATATCTCTTCCTACCCCTTCGGGGATAAATAGGCTTAAATTATGATAAAGTACATCTATTTTCCTAATTGTAGCTTGTGCGATGTAGGTATTTTTCTGAGACATCGTGTAATTAGAGCTTCCTTCTTATCACGGCGCGTACAGTCAGCACGCAAGTGGTCTAACGCTACTCTCAGTTATATAGGTACATATCCAATAATGATTCGCGTATTGAATACGAATGTAAAATATAAATGCGCATAGTTAAATAAATAAGTATATTTTACTCATAACTGCAGTTTTGTCTTCCAAGCTAGACTGGGCGTTAAAAATAACATCGAATGTGCCCGCCTGTCTCACCCCTGTAGGCCTAGCACAGGACGTAGACAAAATCTCTCTCCACCACTTGACAGTGTTTTGTCTCGGGATTTAGTGGGAGTTAGAGTGAGAGGAAAATACTTTGGAACACTCGAATGCTGGAAGGCTAAAATAGACGAATATAAGACTAAAGTTACCAACCACAGCGTATCTAAAGATGGTTGGTATTAGTCAGGCGGCCGGCTGTAAGACTTAAGACAAAACCTTTGAGCAGTATGATTTGAGATCGTTGATTGGTTATTTAACATGTCCCGTCTCATCACTTCTGTACATTGCATTAAGTAAGAGTGGGTGGCTATCAATATAATAATTATGAATGGGAAGAGATCTTCTTCTCCCTGCCCAGTTCGCAGTCTATCTGGGGCCGCCCGGCCGGCGCGGTATGTTTCGTCTTCCAATCCTACCGACCAGACGTCATCAAGCCATCCATCCATCTATCACTCCTTTTCATCACACCTGAAAGTTGCTTGTCATGAATATAGAAAAGAGACTTAAAGGACCATGTCGGGAGACCGATGAACGGAGAGAGTGATTTCGATGACATCATGCTAATACATAGATGTTTCGGTTAATTCAACTTTAAGTAAAAAAAAAAACAATAATAATTTTATTAGTCTTTCATAATTCTGATTTTTAAACTTTGTTTCTGATCTTACCACAGACAGTAGCGGTCAAACTTAATTGGAGTCGCCGACGACAAAAAGTGGTTTTTATTAATAGATTTGTTCAAGTCACTCACTAATAACGCTTCTTTAGAAGAGTTCTCTTAAATGACTCGCGCAGATCGTATTTTGGCCTCTTTCTCTATTATTATTAGTGACAGCTTATACCTCGAAAGTTTTTTTATCGTGTTTTTTAATTAACTTGTTTTTATTAATCACACTGACAACATTTGATTTATTTTCTTTTGTCAGTTTTTACCTATAGAGCCCCCCCATAAGAAAACGAAACAAAATTAACTACCTACCGAGATATTCAATATGATAAATTATTATCTTTCTAACAAATCTATGAAATACCTCATAACCACTTAGTAAGTTTAGATAGAAGCAAGACGCAATATTTTAGTGTATATTTTCTATACTTTTTAAGAGTTAACCTATGTGGCATAGCTCAAAATCATAACATAGATAATTATTTAGGGGACGGTGGCCTAAAACAGGCAAGACGGCGAATACATGCGAGTATTTTCGTGTATAAAACTATTAATATGCAAGTTTAGTCCTTTCCTGTAAGCGGGAGCAGACAACGGGGCTGTCGAAATATACAAATTTTCTTTGGTGATTTTATACACGAGAGTGTCCGTTTTAGGCAGTGCACCCGCTTTGGACCCTTTCCGATACAACAAAAATCAGAAACAGTTTATTTTTGAGATAAGTATTGTATTTTGGCTTATGAGAGATGTCTCATAAATAATCTAATTCTTTACTTATATTAAAAAGCTGACGAGTTTGTTTGTTTAATAGAATTATGTTGTAGGAACTACTGATACAGTGTTAGATAGTATCCATTTATCGAGGAAAGCTTTAGGCTATAAATTAAATTAATCGACATTAACGCGAGCGAAGCCGTGGGCTACCACCAGTATCAGTACAAGGGACAGTTTGTAAAACAAAATTTATTTTCCATTTACGAGATGGCAATCAGATGTGAACTCGTATTGAACGCTAGTTTATTATGTAGCGGTAGAAGTTAGGAAATCTACATTTCGTCTTAACTAGACCCAGATTTCGGCTGATGGTGTCACGCTGCATAGAACAAATGGGATGAACACCAAAGTAATTACAATGATAGGACCAATTACATTTCAATAGCATTTGGCTTGCCCTAAACAACGTTCCCAAGACACATTTGCCAAAAATTTCACACACGGGAACAGATAACTAAGCAGATATAAATACGTTCATACACTGATTGTCTGAGCGTAGTTCGTAGCAGTCTTATCGTAGCCGTAACTACGAGGCGTACGTGAGTGCAAGCCGCGCGACCCGTTGCGAATTTGAATTCAATTTATTGTTATATTTTGTTTACTGTTGTGAAGTTTACGTTTCGTTAAGATGGCCAGCAAGAGCACAAGTAAGTAAAATTAAATTTCATTACGATACTCATAGTAATTTAGCAAATAAATGTTGTTCGATTTTAATTTAAACATTATATAAATGTTAGAAAAATTAGTACAAAGATTTTGGGGTTAGAAAAAGAATTTCGAAAAATTATGATTGATTTCCCGCCTCAAGATCATAATTTTTCGAAATTCTTTTTCTAACCCCAAAATCTTTAAATAAATGTTGTATAAAAATGAAAAATAAAAGAAAATTACCAATAAATATAATCAGATCTGTGTGAAAAAAAAGATTAAATTAACATAACATTATCTTTACTTAATATGAAAATGAAAAATTGTAGAATGGATGACATAAGTAATTAAAATGCAATTAGTTTTGTTCTTACCAGAAATTTAAATAATATTGAATTAATAATTAATAATATTTTTGGCAAGTTAATTAGTGTCTTGGTTGGCCGAGCGGTTTAGGCCCGGATTGCAGTGGATGCGGGTTCGATTCCCGCATCAATAACATAATTTTTCGAACTTTTTCTAACCACCAAATTCTGTGTACTAATTTTTCTAACATTTATATAATTTTGAAATTAAAATCAAATAGTTTAATATTGAATTATTTTACATGTTATAATTTTCAACATTGTAACATTGCATTCAAATTATATTAGAGGACAATCAGCTGCGGTTTATAAGGCACAATGTTGAATAGGAAACATTAATACAAGTAACATATCGGTAATAACATTACAAGTATTACGTATAATTTTTAGCACGTTTTTTAAGTAGATACCATATTCATATTAAGTAACGATAGGAATCTTCAGATTTTTTTCGGTGAGATTGTATTAACAATTGAAACAATTTATTCAGTATCGAATATAATTTTTAAACATTATTTAATCAAAGATATCAAAGAGATAGATGTAATTATGATAGAGACTGTTTTTATCATAATCTCCATAAGTAAACTATGTTGTGTTTAGTAAAAAATCTAAGCAAATCACTTTACTAAATAGTTTTCGATAACAACGATAAGTTGATGGAGGAAATATAAGCGACAAATATCTTGTTTATTGAATAAGTGTAATGGAATGATAAAAGTGATTGTCTATTTTAATGAAGGTCGATTAAGTAAATGTTTTCAAAGCAGTCAGTTGGGGGTGTTAAATATTTTGCTTAAATTCAAGTGACTTTTTATTTTTACTAATGAAGTAGAAAGCAAACATTACAGTGTTGAAAGGTTAGAGAAATGTTGCCGAGCCATATAGGGCAGCCGGGCGGCTTGCGGCGGACGCGGGTTCGATTCCGTCAAATTAATTTTAAGAAAATTTTCTATCCTCTTTTTTCTTGCAAAATTGTCATTATCGAATTGAATTGTCACCACCATTTTCTCTTCTTTGTCAAACGAGGTGAAGGCTAAGGTAGTAAGGACCGTATTCAGCGATTCCTAAACTATTGGGCAAGAGACCCACCTCTTTGCCAAAATTAACTAATACCTGAGACCTCTACAATCAAATTACTTTTAAAATCCTATCGCTAGTAAAAACTAGAGAAAAGGAAAAATCCTTTAACACAAAATACTCTACCAAAACATACATAAATCACGCCTATATCCCCGAAGGGGTAGGCAGAGGTGAACTAGCACCCACGTTTCGCCAATTATGTTAAGTCCCATATAATAGGTGGCGAGCCTATTGCCATTTATCGGGCACAAAAGTCGCAGTACATTGTTATTTCTTGGTGGTATAAGAGGAACGCTGCTGCCCATTCCTCATCACTGATTTATCCTTAGTCGCCTTGTACGACACCCACGGGAGAGATTTGGGGTGGTGACAATTGTATTCTACTCTGCCGTCACCACACGGCTTTAATATCGCTGAAACAATGTATAAGACATCTGTATATGACAATGTAAAAGGTATAAAAGCCTATGTAAATACGTATGAAAAGCTACGTTTAAAAGGCATGTACACGAGAGGTATATCGCACCAGCCTTCATTGTAAATCTCACGTCGAATAAAAACGCTAATCTCTGTAGTTAAGTTTCGTACGATTAATATAATAAGTCATTGTTACGGGCTTTTATGTCTCAGCGAACGATAACACGATCTAGTTTTCTCGAAATACATCTACGGTACGACATGCGGGCGCAATACGTAAGCAAACAAATTATCTAAATTCCAGGGGCATAATCCGCGTTATCTGAAACGATAAGATTTCTTTTACCAATACAATTTTACGATGCCGTAAAAGTTATACAACCCAAGTTTATTATCATAATAATTGCACATAATCATCATCGACACTTCGTAAACACGGCAAGTAGGAGCAGTTTTTGTTCACAATTGAGGAGAGGTACCGCAGAGTTGTAATTTTAAAATGTAGAGTACTCGTAAAATACATACATACATAAATCACACCTATATCCCCGAAAGGGTAGGCAGAGGTGAGCTAGCACCCACGTTTCGCCAATTAGGTTAGGTCCCATGTAATAGGTGCCAAGCCTGTTGCCATTTATCGAACATGGAAATCTCGGTATATTGCTAGGTGGTCTAAGAGAAATTCTGCTGCCTATTACTTATTGCTGTTTTAACCCTTAGTCGCCTTGTACGACACCCGCGGGTGAGATGGGGGTGGTGACAATTTGTGTTCAGCTCTACCACCACCGCACTTAGGCTTATTTCAGATTAAATCGTCCAAATATGTTAGTATCTAACATTTGTGCTTAATTAAATCTATTGTTAGTCCTACGGAGTTTTATGAAAAATTGTTAAATAATAAATATAATACATAATTATTATTCAAAATTATAGTACCCTCGCAAAATTATAGAAAATCTGTATAATGTTACACTTATGATCAAGGTAATGACACCCATTACTGTAACCATCTTCCGCACTTCCAATGCGCGTGACATGCAATATAAATAGTTAATCAAATAATACAATAGTAGCTTGTATATACGATAAGGTATTGCATAATAATAAATAATAAATATTTTTACATTCACACCTATCATCTAGCCCAAAGTATGTAGCCTAAGCACTTGTGTTATGGATACTAGATGACGGACATATTTTTAATATAATTATGTATATAAATGTTGAAAATATACTACATAAACATATACATAACAATGACTCGGGAACAAACATTTGTCGTCATCACAAAGTTTGCCCCTACCAGGATTCAAACCCGGGACCTCTTGGCCAATACCCAGCAATCTGAGCATTCGAGCAAGGCGGCCGTCAAATAATAATACAATGGAATATCGCATATATAACGTAAAACGTTGTAATTTATAACTTGTAATGTACTTATATACCTACAGATTTATCCTCGGTAAAGCATAACACTTTATTTCACATAGCACGTCACATAACATTTTTCCTTAATATGTTATAAAATTATTTATTTTAAATAAAATGTACAAATAACGAATTTAATCGTTTGTATCTATTGAATACATACATACATAAATCACGCCAATCGGGTAGGCAGAGGTGAATAAGCACCTATTGCACCAATATCTATTGAATATTTTCACATAATCTGAAATCTGAATCTTTTGAAGCTCTACATTAAGCTTAAAGTTAAGTATTCAGAATTAGAACACAATATTATTTATTTTAGCATAATTTAAATTTTAAATTTCAATGATCTGGACGCAAACTGCAAAACATGGAAAGAATTGGCTCGGGATCGCTCGAAGAGGAGGGTTGCGGGGAAGACCCAGAAGTGGGATCTAACAGACCAATAAAAAAATAAATGTAAAAAAAATCATTACCAAGAAAAATAGGTCACAAAATAGTTTCATGATGCGGAACACAAAATCTCATGTCCTCGTCAACCTAAGATTACATTTAGTGGTTTGGGACATAAACCCTAGTAATTTTTCTGAAGTATCTTTCTTAAAATGTAAGTCATTACCATAGATAGAGTTAAAAATTTGTGTTTGATTTAAAAAAACAAAATTATATTTTAACATAATTCAAATGATGTTGTAGTTTATTGCCCAGCAGTTTTCTCCGGCTGACATTGAAATGCAATTCAGTTTAACGATAACTATCAATCGTAAATAAGCGGCTGGAATTTTTATTTGCTCTCAAAAATTACCCGCTCATTGGGACTAGTTGTACTAATGTTCGAATGGCACTTAAATAATTTGACGACGATTCTTGTAATGGAAACCTTGAAGAATTGTCGAATCTTGTTTGAGAAACACTATTTTTTTACTCCCATTTCAATATAGTCCGATTTTAAAACTGCAAACAGTATATAAAGATTTTGATGGTTAGAAAAAGAATTTCGAAAAAATATGGTCTTGATGCGGGAATCGAACCCGTTGGAATCGAAATAGCAGCGGACGCGGGTTCGATTCCCACATCAAGACCATAATTTAACCACCGAAATTTTTATACTAATGTTTCTAACCTTTATATAATGTTGAAATTAAAATCGAATAGTGCAATCAGTATCTTATGGAACTTTATTCCGAAAAGCAGCAGTTGCGTGCTGGAAATTGACGAACATTTCAATTGGTCTATCTGTTGCCTATTATTGGGCCTGTTATGGAAAATTAAATAAAATGAAGGTGAAACAATTCCTGTCTCAAGATAGATTTACATAAAATTACTAGACCGCACTAGGACATAAATTGGATGATGATGGATGACGGTAGTAAATCGTTGATACGTAAAATGGACCGGGGAGAGGGCTAAACAATTCATCTACAACTACAACTAAAACTACGACTACAACTGCAACTACAACTACAACTACTACAACTGCAACAAATCTACCCCTCACTAGCATATTAGGAGGCGGATGATGGTGACGATTTTTGATGTCGTTGGATGTCTATAGTAAATCGACGAATAAACTGGTGAACGGTGGGCAAAATAGATACAGTGGGAAAATAGGTACTTACTCGTATGTCTTACATACGATAGTATAGATAGTATCTCAATGAAACGAATAATTGACTACCGTATCAATTTTGAAATATTGACTGCTATATCTAGTAAACTAATAGAACCACGTTTTGCATTTATAAGTCTATCACGTCTGCGTATATGGCAAAATAATATCTTACCTTGCTTAGATTCTATGCTATGCATAAGCAGCTTCTAGTGTTATTTGCTCAAGTCGATAATAAATGTGATTTTACCATTCTATCAACACAGTATCAGGGAGATACGATAATACATTACTACTGTTTAAATTGCCGAGTCATGTGTTTGTTGAAATTGTGTTTGCGCGTTACATTTATACTATTGTTACTGACGAATATGTATTATTTTATTATTTTTGTATACTATTAGATATATTAAACAACTCAAAAACAACCACCTGTATTTCCTAAGGTCAATATGACAATCGCCTTAAAAAATCGAACATTGACAGCACTATTAAAGGCCTTATTACAGTCTCCTCGCATGTACTTGCCCACTGCCACTTAAGGTCCGCAATTCTTTGGGCTATGTCAGTAACGTTATCGGTTAGTTCTTCCGCGGATCTCATCATTTCTGATATGATGAGTCTTGATGACGCAGGGAAACACCGTGCATAATTATAGCCTTCTACTTCGGCCTTTATGTGTCTTTGAGCGTTCTTATGAGGCATATTGTAAGCGGCCACGTTTCATTATTATACATACCTGCATACATAAATCACGCCTATATCCACGAAGGGGTAGGCAGAGGTGAATTATCACGCACGTTTCGCCAATTTTGTAAGATCCCATGTAATAGGTGGCGAGCCTATTGCCATTTATCGGACACGAAAGTCGCAGTTTATTGCCAGGTGGTATCTATAAGAGGAATGCTTCTGTCCATTCCTTATTACTGATTTATCCTTCTTTCTTTATTAGTGAATCAGATGTATTCATGCGTGTAATTACAGATGTGGAGGTGGAGGGTGCGCCCAGCAATCAAGCAGCCACCAGACCGACCAAGCCCCCACAGGGTAAGAAACACCTTGCATATTACCTGGATTTAGCACCTTATGGATATAATTATACCTAACAACTTAAGACAACTTGGAATATTCATTCAGTCATAGTCAAAACTCGTTTATTGATCATCATCAATATACTTATGAATTGTCAAGACGTTAGAAATCATAGTATTATGTCCAATGGAGCAAGAATTTAAAAAAGATGGTTATTCAGTACAGTTAAAATTATTAACAGTATTCTCGACATTAGTTTTTCTAAAATACAGTGTTTTGATGGGTTTAGACGACTGCATTTTTGATGGGTTTAGACGACTGCCTTTCAATACTACTAAATTGAGACATTCAATACTAATGTGCATTAATGCCTCGACGTAAAACGGTTCACAAGTGTCGATTTGATGAGTTGTGACACTAGACGTACGGCCAACAGCGCTTCACAGTACCCAAAACTGTTTTTCTTAAATTGATTTTCAACCTTACTCGTTTGTCGTAAGGCTTATGGTCGATTGAGAAAATTTGGCGTTTTGTGGTAGCCTGGCCTGACGTGCTGCTGACTGCACATTTTGATAGCGCAGTGCCGCCGTCTCGTCGATGTAATTTCCTTAAAATAAAAAGTACCTACTGTACGTCTGTCCGTCCAAGTGACCTTTACCCGTCTTCATTGTCTTTTTATTAAGCCCCGACAGCGATAGTTTCGGTGTATTAACCGACATTGTAACCGCAGCTTCGTCTTTAATAAGTTTATTACAAAAGAAAATAACGTTGGAAATATTTCGAACAATTATTGTACTTATGCGGAAATTAAACATAAATCACCAACAGTCGTGTACTCAAAGACATCAATTAACGTTGATGAGTCATCATCATCACCAGCCCTTTAATGTCCCCACTGCTGGGGCACGGGCGTTCCCTATGGATGGATAAGAATATAGGGAGATTGGGCCACAGCTCAGCCACGGCCCAGTGCGGGTTGGTGGGTATTAAGGACTGCAGATGCAGCAGGGACCAACGGCTTAACGTACCTTCCGAAGCACGGAGGAACTCGAGATAATAAATTTTTGGTCACACATCCAATGACCGGCCTTAGCGAACATTGCTTAGTTTAAGCAATCGCAGGCCAAGCGCGCTATACCACTGCGCTAGCGAGCTCCTCATCTCTGAGTGCGGCAGTAATCATATACTTGTATCTTAGACGGCCGGTAGGTCGAATGGTCAGATAGCTGGCTGTAGATCAAGAGGTCCCGGATTCGAATTCTGTTAGGGGCAAATGTTTGTGATGAACACAGACATATTTTGTTCCCGCATCATGGTTGTAGTCGACTTCAACGACGCCCCTGAAATGTGTTGGGCTCGCACATTCTATGTTATTTTTTCGCTCTCAAGTCAGCTTGGAAATTGATGAATTTTCTATGTAAAATATTTTTAATATCCTATTTTAACTACTACTGTACTATTTTTTACTTAAACAGCTTGAAATCAAAATGAAAAATATTTGTGTAAACCTCTCACAAATCATGTGGCCAATAAATAAAATACGTTTAGAATAAACCGTCTGTCTATTTCTGTAATAGAGCCGAGTTTCTTGATAAGCTATTTCCTAGAAGATGGTTCTAATTATATAACTTTTCACATTGTTAATGCAAAACGCATTCAAAGGCTATGCGTGCTCATGCCAACTTGACGTGAACAATTGTATCGGTGAGAAATCTAGAATTCACGGAGCTCGATTTAAACGTCGTTAAATGTATTACATTGGAAATAACTGAGGGTGGATGGATATCATTGTTTTATAAATGTAATTCTGTTACATATGTAACAGAAATAACGAACACCCCGAATACTACACATGCTGGCATAATTATATAAATACTGTTATTAAAAAATCGAAATTGGTAAATCTTTTTTTCTTCACCCATACAATTGTTAGTTCATGCAAAATGTATGAAAAATTTATTTTAAAATTTTTGAATTTATCATATAACCATAGTTTTTATATGACTCAGTTAGCATGGGTAGTGTTTCACTATATTATACTATACACTATGTTATACAGGAGCTCGATAGCGCAGTGGCTTAGCGCGCTCGGCCTGCAATTGCGTAAACTAAGCAATGCACGCTAAGGCCGCTCATTGGATGGGACCATACATGCATATATTATCTCGAGTTCCTCTGTGCTTCGGAAAGCACGTTAAGCCTTTGTGCCGGCTGCATCTGCAGTCGTTAATACCCACCCATCCGCACTGAGCCAGCGTCGTGGGTTATGGCCCAATCTCCCAGTATTCTTTCATCGATGATGATGAAAAAGACGAAGACACACGCCACTTATAAATATATATTTGTTTCATCGCGCTTGTATATCTCCCATTAGATAGACAAATGTCTATGTAATCCTAAAATCCCTATGTAATACGGGCGAGCCAATTGCCTTTCAACTTTCAACGTATCTTTATTCCAAACCTTACGTACCTACCTACCTAATAAGGTAATATTATATTGGAGAGCATTATGGACTCCGCCGTGCAGGCTAATACGTGTAGAAGAGGACATAACACATTTGTTATGGCATAGGCATAATATATTATATAACAAACATACTCTTGTATGTTAAACAATAATAGTGATTGAACTGCTCTATGTTTATGTTAGTAAATAAATGAAAGTCTAGACTGTCAATTATTTATTTGTCACTCGCAACTGTACATCCTTATACGATATATTTGAAATAGAAACTTTATCACGGTGAGGTAAGGTCTATATTAAGCTCACGCCGTCCTAATAAGCTGATTGCTCTAATTAATCATAAAATACTTACAATAATTGCACGCTTCGAGCTCACTAAGTTCAATTGCTTTGCATTCTTTTTTTCTATTGATAACACGGTCGAGATTAGCGTGGCGCATTAAAATTTGCTTTCTAATTTTAGTTCTTATGCGTTGGACATTAGGTGAGTTTTTGTGGCCTGCGAAAATAGTTTTAAAGATGGGAGAGTGAAAGGACTCACACAGAGAAAGTTTCCTTTCGCTATTACATTGAATTATGCTACTTTGTGGTCACTCTATAAAATAATGTAATGACTTACATCATCTAGGTATGAAAGGGATTGATACACGTGGACGTATTGTGGTTTGTACCTACCTGTAATGTTTTTTTAATGGAGAGTTTGATTGTGCAAAGGCTTAGCGCGTTTGGCTTATGATTGCGTCGTTGGATGGGTGGCCAAGCCTAGCCAAGTGGTCGATCTATCGAACGCATGTAATACAAAATGTATGAAACTGACGTATTACATAGAAAACAATTCGTCAGTTTCATACTTTTGTTTTATACACGTTCGAATAGATAAGCCACTTGGCTAGGCTCTCTGGTTTTATAGTTTCGGCGCGACAATGCAAGTTGATCGGTGTGATGGGGAAACCAAACCGTATTGAACCCATCTATCTAATTCGGTGAGTTGCCCAAACATTGGCCAGTGTTTTGTTAAAGCCTAAACTAATTGGAGGCCATAAAATAGTAATTACTCTATTGTCACTAATGGGGTTACTAAAAGTAGGGCAAAGTAGTCCAAAGCGGGTATCATGTATAAAGCTTTATTGTATTCTACTCTGCCGTGTGGTGACGGCAGAGTAGAATACAATGGATACCACCCCAAATCTCTCCCGTTGGTCGTACAAGGCGACTAAGGATAAAACAGTGATGAGGAATGGGCAGCAGCCTCTTATACCACCTAGCAATGTACTGCGATTTTTTGTGCCCGATAAATGGCAATAGGTTCGCCACCTATTACTGGGACCCAACATTATTGGCGAAACGTGGGGGCTAATTCACGTCTGCCTTCGGAAATATAGGCGTGTTTTACGTGTGTGCGTTGGGAATTGGCCTATAAACCCGTCCGTAACGTTTACTGGTCGGAATTAGTCCATTTTTTCATGCCCTCTTTTACTTCAAAATAGCATAATAAAGTACAACATTATAGAACTGGCCAGTGTCCTTTAAACAAGCACACCTACTGTTTACCGTAGGTGTAGCCAGGAATAGAATTATTGCAACCCATCCCACACGCGGATATCATTAAAAATCTGAGCTACTTTCCCAGTCATTGTTCTGAGATCACCACACACACGACAAACAATATCTATGCAATTATGGCAATTTTATCAGCCGTTTTACCAATTAACAAAATGGCGGCACGCTTGGGCGAGACGACTGTTATTTATTTGGAGTGATCACCGAATTCGCACGGGCGTCACCCAGTATAAATAGTCAAAGGAAACCGTAGGATACGACGGCTCTCCCACGCTTGTCGCAATTCGTCCAATTGTTGGCCAGATGTTATTGTATGTCCTCGTTGTTACAAATAAACAATCACAAAAGTTGGTAATTCCGGGGAGTACTGCCCGTTTACTATTTTACTAACAAGGTAATCAATATTTTTTATACATACATACATACATAAATCACGCCTATATCCCCGAAGGGGCAGGCAGAGGCGAACTAGCACCCACGTTTCGCCAGATATGTTAGGTCCCATGTAATAGGTGGCGAGCCTATTGCCATTTATCGGCACAAAAGTCGCAGTAGGTACATAGCTAGATGGTATAAGAGGAACGCTGCTGCCCATTCCTCATCACTGATTTATCCTTAGTCGCCTTGTACGACACCCACGGGAGAGATTTGGGGTGGTGACAATTGTATTCTACTCTGCCGTCACCACCGTTTTTATACAGATATCTATAAACCACGCCAATGTCCCCGAAGGGGTAGGTAAAAGTGAATCCTCGTTACGCCGAATGGTCCCATGCGAGCTACAAGTAGGTACTCGTAGGTGGTTTAAGACGAATGCTGCTGCCCATTACACATAGCTGTCTTTACCCTTAGACTCCTTATATAACACCCAATATCCCCGAATTTGTATGGTATGGTAACTGGAAGATAGAATTGAGCTTCACCTGGACTCCTCAACCACAGAGGGGCTGGCTATGTTATCATAAATTGTCGGAACACAATATAGTATTAAAATTATTATTATGGCGACAGATTTTGATAAGACGGTGATACCCAAACCGAGTATTGTGCTCTCCTGGCGATCGATCCAACCTCGCGATCTAATTTCGGTAGCAAACCACTAGACTATGGAGGCGGTTACTATATATTATTATAAATAAAATATTATTATAAAGGAATTATAGATATGCAGGGGATCAGACATCTAACGTTCGATAACGATTCGTTTACGACTCACGCTAACCAGTGACTTATGTTTTCATTAAAAGCTTCGATAACGCGCCTGTTTCATGTCTCTCTCCTACACGAGTCCTTGTAATTAATCAATCATACCGGTTAGGAGCAATGTGGAAGCCCTTGCGTTTTATATCTCGATACGATTAAATGGTTAATTTAATTGATTCATTGTCATTAGAGTGGTCTTTCAAAAGTATCCAATCTTGAATTATATGAGCATGGTATCGTTTCTGCCCTATACCTGTTATATATGCTTCAAACCATAGGCTTAAATGCTAACCCCAACCTGGCGCCTACGGTGTTGTAAAAATCGACTAACGGATATTGTCCCGGTGAATATCAATAAACACCTTGGGCAAAATACTAACAACATCATACCCAAAGAGGGTTGGTGTCAGGCAGGCGACCAGCTGTAAAACTTAAGCGAAAACAGTATGGATTGAAAGGTTGTCATCCCAAATACTCTGTGCGTTAACGGTCTCTCAAGATGGCCCTTTTCATCCATTATTGTACATTATTTAATCACTAACACGTTTCCGGTGTGACGGATGATATGAATTACGTACAAAGGTATGGATAACCCGATGATGTCTGACCGATATGAATGATAAACAGGATGATGATAACTGTGAGGGAAGATATTTATGTTCACCAGATATGGGGATGTTACGAAGTAAATGATTTTGGCAATTAGGTATTTTATTTTATAAACAACAAAATGCCATAACTGTTTATTTGTTTTGCCGTTGGGATTTATTTGCTTAATAAGGTTCAACTTATTGTCACTTGTAATGTAAGTAAGTGGATTAAATAAAAAAGACGGTGTTGGAAAATTCATTTGCATGTAGCGGTATGTCTTATCGAATTACGTTTGACAAGCGTGCCTGACTGACGGCTACTTTTGCAATCATAGCTTTTTTTTCTTGCAATTATTCCATGCTTAAACGTCACTCAAAGATTCATGCGGCATAATTTAAAGACAGCTTGTGAGCTACTTAATAATTAACGGTTTTTAATTTCATTATTTGTCCGTACAGTTTATTATATAAATTAATTAAAAGTCAACTTATGATTCTTAATCAAATATCATGAATATGTATGTACCTACGTACGTTTCGAAAATTATAAACAAATAACTTTGTCTTTATTTATTATTTGACTGAAAACAAATGAGAATCGGTCTCTTGAGTCAACGTCATTCATCATTTTTTGTTACGCAGGTCACGTGAGGTCGGCGGAATATGTATATCCTATTCTATTGATATTAAATTAATCAGGCGTTAACGAGTCATCTGGTCTCAATGATACTCGTAATTAAGTATAGAAAAGTGACGAAAAGAAAGTCATGAAACCAATTAACGGAGAGATTGATTGAAGTGAGTACATTCGAATCCCTACTGCTCAACGTTTTGCAGTCGGCTGCCTGCTTGACACCAACCCACTATGAACCCCTCCATGCACTGACATTCATTCTAATTACTCTTCATCACATGCTCGTCACCTCTTGTCATTAGATGTAATGTTACCAGGAAAAGTTAGTCGGTAATAAGTGCAAAATGCATTGGGTAACGCAAAGAGAACATACCTATTTCAACGTAATGCACATATAAGATGAGTGAGCTTATGACCCTATGTCATAGTGAGCCTAGCCATCCACCGGACATACATCCATCACAGTTAGTAACATTGAAACTGCACTGCCCATTTCCCTATAAGATTCTACTTCCTAATTACAGTAAAGTACTATTAACATTATAATGCTAAAGTTAAAAGAACAATGCAGTAATAAATGAGAAAATGTGTGTATTGTTCATCATTCAAAACTCCACACGAACAACGGTCGATATACGGCAGACGAAACAAGCGAATATTAAAAGAACGCTCTAAGTGTAAAGCGATAAAACTCAAAGTAGTTATCGATACTACTCAGTAGGATTTGAAAATTGTTCTTTTTGCGTTATCTTTATAAATCTGTAATTAAAACCTCTTTGTTTGAATGCAAAGGCGGTTTTTATTGGAATTGTTGATTTTACAACAGAACATTAATCTCGTCACCGAGTATACCAACAACACAATAGAAGATTAAAATCTTTAGATAAGTAGAATTTTTTGAAGAAATAAAACAGTTTATCGAGTAAACGATTTAAATTCCAATGGACTTGAAATATGATAAAAATATAGAGATTAAATTAAAATAAAATCTGAAAATTAATAAGTTAGCCACAGACCTGTTTATTATAGTGACTATTTGAAAAATAGAAACCATACTTTTGTCGCTGATTGGGTATTATGGTGACCAGCTAAATCCATACCGTTCTAAAATAAATAAAAAAGTTTTAATGTAGTATACACATAGGAAGAGCTTGATAGCGCAGTGGCTTGGCGCGCTCGACCTGCGATTGAGTGGGTGACCAAAAATGTTTATGTCGAGTTGCTCCGTACTTATGAAGGCAGGTTAACCCGTTCGTCTCTGCTGCATCTGCAGTCTCTGGGCCAGCGTGGTGGGTTATGCATGGCCCTTTATCTCCTTATAATCTCATCCATAAGGAAGGCCTGTGTCCCAGCAGTGAGGACATTAAAAGGCTGGTGACGATGATAATACAAATAGGTTGAACACTAACAGCATCGATCGGTTTGGAGATCCTTGGGGAGGCCTATGCACAAGAGTGGGCGTCTCTCGGCTGAATGATGATGATGATGATGATACGAGGGCGGGTCAATAAGTCCGTGACTTTTTGAATTTTTTGAACCTCGACAAATCATATTTTTTGGAAGAGTTAAATAAGAATAAAGAAGAGTTAAGCGTTGGACAAAGTGTATAGAGCTCAAGGGAGACTACGTTGAAAAATAAAATGATTAATTTATCAAAAAATCTGTGTTTTATTCCAAAAGTCACGGACTTATTGACTCGCCCTCGTAAACACTAACCTACTAAAATTAGATACTGGGTAATTTGAAATTGAATCGCTAACGACTATGCATTGCGCCGGCGCAGACTCAAGGCCCCACAATGTCACGTTTGCTACGCCGTCCACTGTCAGGCGTGAAGGTTTAGGTTAGTTGTTATGAGGTATTCTAAATATTACTCGCTGGCACTACTCAGTATGCACCGCGCCGGGTTGTGATATCATCTGTTGGAAAAGTGGAAGCTCTTTTAGCATATTACTTGGCCGTGGATAAAAATAGCTTTTGTTGCAGTCTCACCGATTCTGGGAATGTTTTGTTTGTGAACAGGTTCCGATGCCGGCATCGAGATTATGTTTCGTCTTAATTCGCAGGAATTACAAAAACAAAAAAATAGCCTTGTATTATTTTTATTTGATATTTCAATATTTTGGAATACGTTACAATATCTACATTTGGTACTGTTTACAACTGTTTTTTTACAATCTAATTGTATAATTCCTTTCTCTCGACGTTTAGTTTTCTTAATCCTTAAAATGAAACAGTGCCGTGTGGTGACGACAGAGTAGAATACAATTGTCACCACCCCAAATCTTTCCCGTGGGTGTCGTACAAGGCGACTAAGGATACATCAATTATGAGGAATGGGCAGCAGCGTTCCTCTTATACCACCTAGCAATAGCAATGTACTGCGACTTTTGTGCCCGATAAATGGCTCGCCACCTATTACATGGGACCTAACATAATTGGCGAAACGTGGGTGCTAGTTCACCTCTGCCTACCCCTTCAGGGATATAGGCGTGATTTATGTATGTATGTAAAATGAAACAGGATGACATGAATGGGGTTAACAAAATTATGGGCATGAACGTTTATGAGTATTGAAGAAGAGTAATATTTTTTTATACGTTATCATTGTGTAGTCTATTTCGACAAACGTTATGATGTGACCAACTGAGACAAACATACCTTTTGTTTTCTCGTGGATAATTCTTCAGATAGACCCAATGTTAATTGGATGCCAAAGTAGAGAAAGATCCATGAAAAGATGGATGGATGTTAGGCATAATATGAAGATGATGGGTATGAATGTGGAGATATTGAGTGACAGAAGAAAATGGAGAAAGAGAACCACAATATTAAAAAACGGGAATTACCTACGCATTTATAGCTAAATCTGATGTTTTATTTAGATCGAAATTGCAAAAATGTAAGCTTTGGGTTGGATCTTTCAGTTTCACTACATCCAATTTTGGTTTGTATAAGTTAGCTATCAAAATATCCTATTATTAAAAGTCATAACCTTTCTTGGGATTGTCGTCGCGCAAAACCTCCAATCTTCAATTGGTTTGTTCAAACAATATTCATGTACTCGTTTATCGCAAGTAACATCTCTCACATTATGAAAATATAATCATATAAAAATCACGATAAAAGAACATTTTGACAAGTGATAAAAACGTTATCAGCACTTCAAAAATATCATCTAACACTTGTTCGAAAAGATGTAAGTCAAGCGAAACAGTGTAATCGTTGATTTTCGTCTAATTCGGTTCTTTTTTGTTGAACTGCATTCAATTAGTTTAATATAATAATGATACGGCGCTGTCGTTGAGATATTAATCTGGATACTATATAGTAAGCTTACACTATCCAGTAAGTCGTCGTTTGACGGTTTGTGTCGAGTTCTCATAGGCGCTTAGTATCGACCAAGAAGTCCTACGGAAGGGGATAATTTAACTACGGTATCCTGGTTAATGTAATTATTAATGAATATAAAAAAAAAAGTAACATAATGATATACCTATACACCATACTAACATATCTTATCTATTCAACAATAAAACATTATGGACTTTATTGGTGAACCATTGAAAAAATTTTTTTTATTATTTTTTTTTACTGTGAAAATGCAGTGCATACCTTTAATATAAACGCATATCGCATATGCATCATATACTTAAATATTAAATGGAAAATTAGAAGGAACTGCAACTATTAAAACAGCTATCACAACCATTATTTAATTTTGTGATCGAAGAATACAAGCTATTTACTGAACATTAATAACATGTAACAGAAATATCGCGCACACTGAACACTACCCAATGCTAACTTAGTCATATTACTATAATATATTAAAAATATAAACTATCTCTGTTTTATATTAAAAATTCAAAACTGCATAATTAATTTTCAAGAGTTTCATACATTTGTCTTTACTAACCGAAAATTTGTAATGGGGGATGAAATAAACAAAGTATTTAACAATTTCAATGTTTTAATAACATCATAATATATTATACCTACGTCTATGTTAGCATGGAAAGTATTAAGGATGTGCGCTATTTATGTTACATGTTGTAAATCGATGTTGTTAGCCATCGTTGCATGCAATTGTCAAGTTTACGGTAAACATGCGCAGGCGCAAGGCGCGTTCATTGTCACGGTCGTTATTGCGGAAGATTACTTTGTTATATTTTATTGCTGAAAATTGATGTTTATGTTGCACACTTTGTGGTCGTGAGCTATGCCTGATATTTTATAATTTTATTAAACATTATATTTTTCAATTATTAAGTGTAATGACTATTTTTTTCTGCAATTCATTTTTCATTTATTCGTAATAAATTCAGAATATGTTGTGTGTGTTTTTTAGTGAGGGTCTTACAAATTACGGTTGATTAACGAAGAGGGTTCGTGTCAGGCAGACTGCCGGCTCTAAAACCTAAACCGAAACCTTAAGCAGTGTGAATTGGAAAATTATCATCCCAATCACACTCGCCGTTCATCGGTCTCTCCGGCCCGTTCTGTCTCTTTTCTACACAATTCATCACGAGCACAATATGAATCAAAGGGAGTGTATGGCTTGATGACGTCTGACTGATATGAATGGAAGAGGAAACGTGCTGCGCTAACCCCACATAAACTGGGAACAAGGTAGGAACTAGAAGGTTGATTAATTAATAATGATAAATAAATAAGGCATAACAATTTTAATTTAATTTAATCTACTATTCGATTTTAATTTTAACATTATATTAATGGTAGAAAAATTAGTACAAAGATTTTGGGGTTAGAAAAAGAATTTCGAAAAATTATGATCTTGAGGCGGGAATCGAACCCGCGTCCGCTGCTATCCGGGCAGGTGCCTGACCGCTCGGCCACCCAAGATACTAATTAACTTGCCGAAATTCTTCTAACCTTTACACTTCACGTTGTAAGCCAACGGGTACCCTCGCAATGTAGAAATAAATTTCTTTTTCTAACCTCAAAATCTTTGTACTAATTTAATCTAATTAGGTGTAACTAATAAATCGCTTCAACGTTAGATTAAGATTGGAATCACATTTATTTTATGAATATGATAATATAATCAGCTTATCAAAAATATAGACCTATTATAATTACATAAAAGTTTTCATAGTTGGATTTTTTATTTACAATAATAAACTAAACCTACCTATTTACTTTTTATTTTCAAAAAGTAAATAGGTAGGTTTTAGCTGTCATAGCTTAGTATTACACTAACGGCCGCACTCAGAGACGTCAAATAACGTTAATGAGTACTTAATGTCAAAAAATGACAATTCAAATCTAGTCGCTATTTTTGCCGGGTCTATGGTCTACATTTAAATGAGATTTTTTGACATTAAGTACTTATTAAAGTTATTTCACGTCTCTGAGTGCGGCAGTAAAACCTTTTCATTTCCACGAAAATGTTCACCGATTTGTTCCAAAAACAAAAAATCGTTACTTTTCGAATAAAAATTCGACTTCCTCATTAGAATGTTACTAATTTATGATATCTGCAGACATGTTTTTTTCTTCAAATAAAGGTTTTATGTGCCTATGTCATTAATTGGTTCCGCTGTTCGCATTTCGACGAAACTTCGATAATTGAAGCGACAGTCTACAATTTAATTTGATCTAGCTCCATACCGCAACTGATTGCTTTTTTGGTTATTGTTCAGTGGTTTTATTTGTCAGTTAGATCGTTAAGTGTTAGGCGACTATTATGTCATTGTCATACAAATCGAGTAGGTATTGCTAAGGAGCTGAAGATGATATGATTGCTGTTCTTGTTGTAACGTTTGATTTAAGGAAAACAAGTTTCAATAATTTTAAATACTAAGGTAAAATTAATGTTGCTTTTTAAATACAAAAGACATCAATCAAAATCACATTGTATATTTTACTGCAAAAGTGAGTTTTAGGGTCTGTTTCACAATCGACAAGTAAGTTCTAAGTAGCTTACTTCGCAGATCATTTGACAGTTGTAATATGAAATATATGTCAATTGAATTGACAAATACTACTTCGAACTTAATTGTCGATTGTGAAACAGGCCCCTAATATGGTATATCATACATTTATGATATTAGGCGCCTGTCCATCATGTCCGAATTTCTCATTCATTTAAATATTATATTACTGCTAATATCGAATATAAAATCGATACCCATGTAAAATCTAAAGCTAAATCGATAACCATCGTCGATCAAGTTCGACGTTTATTTACCCTAACAAAATAGAACGTCACTTTAACGTCACGCATATGAATATTAAAAGCTACCTACGCTTTGATGTTATTAATAATTATAAATATAACATATTATTGTAATCGTCTCTAGTAGGCCGTTATAAAGCATGACAGTGGCAAAGATCATGTAACAAAGACGCGGTAGCAGCCTAATCGTAGAATAATTGCGACGTGATAGCCGTAGACAATACTGTGACGCATGTGTAGTAATTTGTCACATTATCTACTATTAGTGGCTTCTTGAGAAGCTAGGTGGTGCAGTGGTTAAGCGCGCTCGGCCTGCGATTGCGTAAGCTAAGCATTTAAAAGAAAATAAAGTCAGAAATAAAAAAAAATACTGTCCTGCCACTCCCTCTAGACAAGTGGCCTATCTGTTCGAACGAATAGAATACAAACGATGAAAATGAGTTACGTATTACAGAAAAAACGACATGGCGGCGGTCGTGTCAAATGTAAGAGAAGTTGTCAAAATTTAACATTTGGATTCTATTCGTTCGATTAGATTAGCAATTCCTGAACCTCTGAGTTCTACGCAATCCGGACCGATGCTTAAACCACTCGGTCAACCATGACGTTAGCTAACGTGTTACCATTATTCGCAGGCCGGTCATTGGATGGGTGACCAAAAATATATGTATAATCCCGAGTTTCTCATTGCTTCGAAAAGCACGTTAAGCCGTTGGTCGAGGCTGCAGTCGTTAATACTCTCCAATCTGCATTGGGCCAGCTTGGTGGGTTATGATAGCCCATTCTCCTTATATTCTTCTATCCTTAGGAAAGGCCTGTACGCTAGAGGTGGCTAAGGTTTAAGATTATTTTAACATAAATGGTAATCACCAGAACATTTACAACAATATCAGTGTCGCCTTTTATAAACTCCACTATGAAGAAATACTATGGTAAAATATACTTGACAATTTCTTGTTTTAACTAATAATAACAATTGGCACACAATATTTGGACTAGTCCTCCATTCGGCTACAATGACTCATTATTATTTAAATCAATAAAACAATAGAGAATTCGTCAAAGTAGGATATATATAGGAAGATTCTTAGTCACGCGCTTGTAAATTGTGGATTGTTTGTGAGATTGGGAAAAATCCACTACGCACTGAGGATACAACCGGAGGAGGAGAGGAGCTCGCTAGCTCAGTGGCACAGCGCGCTTGGCCTGCGATTGCGTAAACTAAGCAATGATCGCTAAGGCCGGTCATTGGATGGGTGAAATTTAGTACAACATAATACCGTGATAGGTACCGTGTTTTGTACAGGCCTAGAATTACTTTAAGTTGAGGTCACTTGACCCAGAATACGTCTTTTTTGAGCAGATGGTAGGAAAATAATATTATATCTGCTTTATCAGTGTATAAATATGTCCTGTCCTCTACATTGCTGCTCTAAGTAATCTGCGGGTGCCAATTTGTCACATCCAACTGGCTAGTTGCTACGCTTGCTAATGCAATGGACGTTACAGATGATACCTACGTGAGAATTGAGTGACAATATACGTAAGCAGGTGTAACCTTAGATGTATTATTGGTTTCGTTTGTTAGCCTTTAATGTCCCAACTGCTGGGGCACATGCCTGCCCTGTGGGGGGAAGGATATAGGGAGAATGGCTTATAACCCACCAGCTTGACCTAATACCCACCAATCCGCACTGGGTCAGTGTGGTGGGTTATGGCATAATCTCCCTATATTCTTCCATCTGTATAGGCCTATTCCCCAGCAGTGGGGACATTAAAGGGCTGGTGATAATGATGAAGGACAGCTGATGCAGCCAAATTTAACGTACGTTCTGCAGCACAACATCTAGATAGTAAGTATATTTTATTTTGGTCACATTCAATAACCAATGAGGGTAATCGAAGCCAAAACCTTTAGTGGTATGGTTTAGAATCATTTAAATGTAGATGGCTCATAAGCCTTAGATACCAAGACAAAAACCCTTAAAAAGGTCATAATCGCTCATTTCGTATAACAACGGCACAACTCAAAAAATACATCGAAACATCATTTTGCATTCAAAATGAGCATATGAGACTAATTAAATATAGGTATATATGTTTAATTCATTTTTATCACCTTTATATTTAATTAGCGATATAATCAATATAACTAAAAAGAATGACAAAATTAAACGCCTCGTTAGCCAAAGAAGGGTTATAGAAAGCCGGTGTTAATCGAATTGTTTATTGGAACTGGTTAATGGAATTTGTGACATTATCTGTTCTTTGTTAATCCCTGATAATGATAGCTAAAAACACTTGCTGCCGTCGCTCATTAAGCGTGATGGATTCTGATTGTGTGAGTGAAAGCGAGCCAAATGCTATCAACAACAATGTGTATGACGGCCGGCATGCATCATCATCATCCGGGTCATCCGCCTAATGGCGGGCTGCGGGTATCGAGCGGTAGCTCATGGCCCGGGCATGAACTCAGGGGGCATCAGTCCCCCGGTGGTCTGGGCCGCCGTCTAAAACGGCGGGGCTTCCCTTCGCTCTGTGCTCGAGCCCGATCTGGCGGCGAGGCCCAACCATATGCCGGGTGGTTTGCTGTGGGGCGAGGCCCAGGTAGGAGCCAGCGAACAGGCCTCGGCAGTAAGTAAATATAACCTAGCTAGGAGGTAGGAATTGAACAGTAATCGCAAAAAAGTGCATTGTTTTTGTGCAACACAAAAGAATGCAAAATATTGATGGATAAGTTGTTTTGTTTTATTAAATTTCAAATAGAAATAAATGTCTTTATTTGTATATTACTCTCTACTAGTTCACTATTCATGTAACAATTAACTA
The DNA here is from genome assembly GCA_963931975.1 of Cataclysta lemnata. Lineage (NCBI taxonomy): Eukaryota > Metazoa > Arthropoda > Insecta > Lepidoptera > Crambidae > Cataclysta > Cataclysta lemnata. The sequence goes on from OZ008342.1 coordinate 3,685,090, forward strand.
CGCCGTTTTAGATTTCTTTTGGCTTTATAACACATGCTTTGAACCGTACGTTAATCGATTGCTATGTGGTGTACTTGAGGCGCTGCACATATCTATTATATTATTTACAACCTCGTGGCCTTGGACAGTAACCATCATAAGTATATGAACGACAGCATTTGTGCAGTTTTATACATATAAGTGACAATACACTATATTAATTATTATTGTGACAAGGTCCTAAAGTATTAATTAACTTGTGTTTATGCAATTGTCTTGCATAACAATACTTCGTTCATTTAGTAGAAAAGAGAAGGAACTCAAATATTACTTAGTAACATTGTATGTCTATCTTTATGAGGATAAGAATTACTTTTGCAGGAATGCAATTTAGAGCTGTACTTAAATAGCGCCATAGAGGATAAATTCAACACGTGCAGATTATTATGGCTCACGTGCGTCAAAAATATCAGCAAATCCAATTGTTTAGTGTTGAAATGACATAAACAATCTTCTATTCAATATCTATTCAACAATACGCTTACAATAGCAGGTATTGGAGTTATTCAAATATTTATTAATGTAATTAGTCATTATAGTCAATTGACGGAAAGGTTCATTGTCAATTGTTTAAATTAATGAGTAAACTTTGTGGTGATGTACGTAATGACTTAATTAATTGAAGATCTAAACTGGGCTAAATATGTTAAGATTTCACGTTTAAAGTTTCAAAATGAATCATCCGAAAAATTTCTATTGTAGTAGGATTTTTTGAACTTTAGCATTTTATTATCTGAATAGGATAAGTTCCATCGTTTCCAATTCTCTCGAAACTTTTTCCATCTATGAAATTGATAGTTTCATCACAAAATTAGTTACTGTGTATTATTTACTGGTCTTTGGCACTACGTCAATGTTATTTATTTCTAGCATTAATATTCCTTTTCAATGACCTCACTTTTCGACAGGAAAGGTGCGTATTAGCTGCTATATGTATTACTAGGCAAATCGTGAAATGCCGAATTCAATGATACGCCTGAGGCATATCGCTCATATGATACAAGAGAGACGGAAAGTCCCAAATTCGATTATATGTCTGCGACATATCGTTAAGTTAAGAGAGAGACGCATTTTAAAAAGTAATTAGAACCTATCATTGTGTATTCTAAATTTATGATTATAAGACTAAGGGCCTGTTTCACAATCGATAAGTAAGTTCTAAGTAGCTTACTTCGCAGATCATTTGACAGTTGTAATATGAAATAAATGTCAATTGAACTGCGAAGTAAGCTACTTGTCGATTGTGAAACAGGCCCTTACTGTTGGATGAATGCAATTTTGAGTTGTATCTCTTTTGTATTAAAGAAGCGATATACATGCGCTTGTCTATAAATCGGCAATAACATTATCAATTGCTACTGAAGTGTAGATATTAAATGAACAGTTCATTGATACGACGCCGTCGCTTGATTTTGACTGAATTAATTAGGTATAATGATTAGAGATTTATAATTATTTACATACATACAGAAATCACGCCTCTCTCCCCTCAGGGGTAGGCAGGGGCGCTTTACCCCGGGCGTTTAGCCAGCTTATTCCATGTCTCACGTAATAGGGGGCGAGCCTATTTCCATTCACCCGGAACTTAATCTCAATAATTGTTAGATGGTGCATAAGGAACGCTGCTGCTCATTCCTCGTTGTATTATGACTCTAACTGCCGCACTCAGAGACAGAGGGTCAAATAACGTTAATGAGTACTTAACGTCAAAAAATGACTATTCAAAACTAGTTGCTGTTCTTGCCGGGTCTATGGTCTAGATTTGAATGAAATTTTTTGACATTAAATACTCATTAAAGTTAATTGACGTCTCTGAGTGCGGCAGTTAGTCGCCTCGTGCGACACCTACGAGAGAGGCAGGTGGCAGTAGCGACAATTGTATTCTTCTCTGACGTCACCACACGGCTAGATGTTGCTTGCGACTTATTTATTATCTATTAATAATTTAAATTAAAATTAAAACAGGAATGCGAATGTTAACATGGATTTGTGGTGTGTTACGGAGAGATAAGATAAGGAATTAGTACCTATATCAGGACAACTTTGTAAGTAGCGCCTGTGATCTAGAGGCTGTGGAGTAACAAAATATGATGGTGGTTCAAGAAGTTCAAAGAAATGAATATTATGCCGGCAGATGAATGTTATAGGTGTGAACGTAGAAGGGCGTAAAGGAATAGAAGATGAGGGAGGGGAATAGAAGGGTTGTGAAAAAGAGGATATAATAGTAAGAGGAGTGAATGGGAAATTGTTGAAGGATAGAGAGGAGTGGAAGAATTGTGCCGACCCTGCCTAGAGCGGGATAAAGGTAGGAAGTAGATGTAAGCGAGCATTGTCGCATCGCGTTATTACATTTCTGTAGCAATATTTTGTAATGCTTAAATTGCCTGTTAGGGTACTGCAACCTGTGAAATCGTGGCCAGTTTCACAATGATCGCCTGGGTACCTATTATCACAGGCCAGATTTTAGTATCCTTTGGTTACATCATAGCATTTTTAACCTTATAATAAATCCCTAGCATACAAATTATGGGGAAAATTATACTACTGCGGGTTATAAAGGACTAAGCGACTCTGATAAAATTATTTTTCATCCCCCCATCTCGGAAAAAGCGTTTTTGCTCTTCGGTGTCCGAGTGGATGGATGTGTGTTGTGGGTGTGTATGTGTGAATGGGTGTTTTGTGGGTTTGTCTGGGTTAATGGGTATTTTGTGGGTGTTTCTGAATGGATGGGTGTTTTTGAGGTGTTTATGAGTGGATGGGTGTTTTGTGGGTGTTTATGAGTGGACGGGTGTTTTGTGGGTGTTTATGAGAGGATGGGTGTGTGTTCTGGGTAAGTATGGGTGAAAGGGTGTTTTGTGGGTGTGTATGGGGGGAATGGGTGTTTTGTGGGTGTGTCTGAATGGATGGTGGGTGTTGTGGGTGTTTCTGTGTGGATGTTGTAGGTGTGTCTGGGTGGATTTTGTGGGTTTTTCTGGGTGAATGCTGCGGGTGTGTCTGGATGGGTGGGTGTTGTGGTTCTGTCTGGGTGTATGCTGTGGGTGTGTCTGGGTGGATGAGTGGGTGTTGTGGGTGTGTCTGAGTGGATAGTCTGGGTGGGTGTTGAGGGTGTGTTTGGGTTGATGGGTGGGTGTTGTGGAAGTTTCTGGGTGAAAACAGAAACTCATTGTAATTTTTTTTTTGTATTTTAACATTTCCTCGCTGAGGGGGGATGAAAAGTTACGTGTTGCACTCGAGTGCAAAGACATTTCACCTTGTGCTCTTTTGATTCCCTCGCTTACGCTCAGGATTCTAAATTTTAAATCACTCGCTACGCTCGTGATTCTATTTTAGATTCCTTCGCTAGCTCGATCATCAAAATTGAGCATGCGGTTAAAAAGCAACTTTGCACTCACGTATAACAAATAACTATAATTTTAGTGTTCAGTATCTCGGTTATTTGCCATTATTAAACTTTCTTTCATTATTACTTATTTGTACCTAAATAAAATGTTTTTTGCTAGATGTATCGTATTTAATTATTTAAATAAAAATATTAAGGTAGGTAGTAATTTAATTACATATTATTATATTTTTCAAGTCATAATTTGAGCACTTACCTAATGTCAAAAATTACAATTCAAAACTAGTCGCTATGCTTCCCGGTCTATGGTCTAGATTTAAATTTTTTTTTTTGACATTAAGTAGGTACTCATTAAAGTTAAATGACGTCTCTGAGTGCGGGAGTTAAACTTATTTTGAAACTAAACGCTTTAGGCTGTGTCGTCTCCTTTGCGTACCTAAAAAGCTATCCGATCCGAATGCCACCCCAATTGTTTCACCGCGTAACCGCCGACCGATAGAGGTGCGCCGCGTGCGATTCCCCCTTTGACGGCACGTGAATAATTTGTTAACACGCCGAGATACGTCTGAGCACTCTCGCGTACCGGTCTTCCATCCCCAGTCCGAGCACTCAGGGCACTCAGGTGTCTAAAGCGACGGCGAGCAGTACTCTCTCACGCGCCCCACGACTCGGAAAGCGAGCGAACTTTTCTCTGTCACCGCGGGGATTGCATCGGAATTTTTCAATTAGGAACGTTACTTACTGCAGCGGTGGTTTGACTTATTTGGTTTCGACACTGCGGTTGGATTTTACAAGACGTCCCGAGCGTCAGTGCTTTTGCTGTAGAAAGTGTTAGGAAGGACTCCTGTTTGTCACAATGAAAACGGATTACGCTATGGATGAGGTCCAGAAGAGTGAGTACAATAAATAATATCAATTAATGTCAGTCATTGGCATAAGAAATCCAAGAAACGAAAGAAAAATCTCTAGGAAATGTAACATCTCTATTTGCACTGTGCAAAACATTCGCGCAAATTTTGACTGTCAGCAGTTTAAAAACATTTGATTGTTAAATCAAACTTAGTTTTTTCCAGTCATACGGAGAAAGATTCCCGTTTAAATCCAATAAAACTTTGAACAGTTACAAATACAACCATAATGTGAAAAATGAATACAAATTTACGCTTTGCAGTATTATTCATTCTATTCAGTAAAATACCAACTTCGTAATCAAAAAGCGATAAAACTCAAAAGAATATTGAAAGTTTTTTAAAAAGAACAAATATAAATAAAAAGATTGTTATGTACACAATATTTAATGCATAATTAATTTACCTAATTCTGGCTGTGAAATAGCAATTTAAAAATGAAATAATAATTATGTAACACTATCAATTAGGTATAACATTTATAAAGATATCTCGTTCGTCTCGTGACTGAATGATAACAAGTCTCTACCTACTTGATACCGAGATGCATTCATTTAACTAGAGCTCATTGCAGAAACATCTTTTCTGAAATTGTTAAATGTTTTTAAGTCATTTTGAAAAATAGACCCACAAAATATAAAAAAACGATGAACTTAATATATGTTATCCCTTTTTAACATTTAAACTAATATTATACGTATTTATAACGTATTTTTTAACGTATATTATATAACGTATTTCAAAGACTGGGTTGGTCGAATGGTCAAATCGCTGGCTATCGACAAAGATGTCCAGGGTACCAATCCTCGTAAGGGCAAAATGTTTGTGACCAACACAGACACTTGTACTCGAATCATGGTTGTTTATAATTATGTTTATCTAAAATATAATAAATATTTATATATAATTATTGCTTACTTACTTTAGCTTACTTATATTTACTTATTACTTACTTACTAATATTTACTTATTAGATATTAGTTAAGTAACACTTAACCTCTGTCTACCCCTTCGGGAATATAGGCGTGATATATATTATGTTTTTAATATTAGAAGTTAAAGGCAACGTTTGAAATATAGATCATCCTAATTATGTAATTAATTGAATATAATTAAAAATCTAATAAGAATAATTTGTTGCAAATAAAATATTCATGTATATTGTGATCTGTAATCATGATTGCATACTGCATTAATTAATACACATGTCATAACGATTAGATGATACAAATTCCTTTACGACATTTACACGAGTCAATTATAGATGTATAATCGTTTCATTTACATCATTAAATATTTTACTGATTATATCAATATCAGCCGTGTGGTGACGGCAGAGTAGAATACAATTGTCACCACCCCAAATCTCTCCCGTGGGTGTCGTACGTGGCGACTAAGGATAAATCAATGATGAGGAATGGGCAGCAGCGTTCCTCTTATACCATCTAGCTATGTACCTACTGCGACTTTTGTGCCCGATAAATGGCAATAGGCTCGCCACCTATTACATGGGACCTAACATAACTGGCGAAACGTGGGTGCTAGTTCACCTCTGCCTACCCCTTCGGGGATATAGGCGTGATTTATGTATGTATGTATAAATCGATTCGAATTGCAATCTGATTGATTCACAAAAATCGAGGTCTAGATTTTTTCGAGCTTGTGTTTACAAAACAAATATGAATAGATTTTATAGAAAACAAATTATCATAACAAACCCTCTTTCATTATTAAACGCAGGGAAGTTCAGGAAACTTAATAATTACAATTGTTAGCCATACCAAAATTTTTGATGTAAAAGACGACGTTTATTTCCTAAATTAATTTTACTAAACAGTTTAGAATGCTTACAGTTTTCAATGCCTAATGTGTAAGCTTTTTAAAAACAACAGTCACCTATCGTGCACGTAAAAAAATCAAACGTCAATTTTCGGATGTGCAATACCGATTCGGTACGAGAGGTCGGTTAAAAAAATCAATATTTCTAGCTCCAAAAACGATTCTTCCATTAATCGATCTCAAATCGCCTTCCCTAATAAGTAAATTTTGCTGGGTAACTCACCTATAATACATTCAATTCAGCCGTTCAAAATAGCCGCTGATTTGTTTTAATCTTGTTGATCATTGTTTAAGCCTAACCCAAAATGAACCCATTCCATTTTCAATTAAAGGTATTTATTATAACAATTATCCTACGTCCACAATTAGAATAGAAACAGAATAATATGTACAAAATCAAAATTTGTGTTCAACACAAAATTTTACTTTGAGGCAACGGTACTTTGAGCGACATTTGCATTTGAATAGGCATCTTATTGCGTTTAAAGCAATAATTATGATACGTAAGCTATAACTAATTTCATTGCAGCTGAGTACATATTGTTTGAAAATTAATAAAATTAACAACAAATAGACCATTTACGGAAGAAAATATGTGCCTATTACACGCCACAGTTCGCCTACTATGTTAGGTCTAGTGTAATAGGGGCTGGGCCTATTACTATTTTTTGGGAACGTACGAGTCCATCCGAGAAGGTATATTGCCATGTGGTATATCAAGAACGCTTCTGCCCATTCCTCATCACCCTTTCAACCTGTAGTCGCCTTGTACGACACCGGATAGATGGGTGGTAACAATAGTATTCAATTTTGCCGTCACTCGTTAGTTCACCTCTGCCTATGACCCCTATATCCCCTTCGGGGATATAGGCGTGATTTATGTATGGAAATACTCGTATGTATGTATGTTGCCGTCACTCGACTGTTGTTATTTCCTAATATTTGATCATTAGGCCCAAAATTAGTGCCCAAAATTTATTATTCTAGGTTTTACTTTATTCGGGGCTTAAAAACACCATTATTTCTCTGTTAATTTCAAACTAGCAACGATAGAATGACGTTTTGATCTTACAATAGACTTAAGTTAGATTAAGAAGTGTGCAAGTAGACCTATATAGATATTTAACCTTAGGTTAAATGTTAACTATAGAAGTAATAATGGGCTTTAAGACGTTATTTTCTCACGTTAGGTTCGATTTATAACAACCGTTTAAGTTTTCATTATTTATGTGAGCCGAAATGTGACCAATTAAATGCCTCAGAAGTTAAACACCTAATTATCTACGAGATCGTAATGCCTAAATTAATTAATATTCACATTTGGTTAGTAATTAGTGTCACTGTGACCTATGAAACCCTTGTGATGGGTAATGGCCCATTCTCCCTACCTCTTTAAATAGGGCAGACCTGTGCCCTTGTAGTGAGGGCATTAAAGAGTTGGTGGTGATTGATTTGCAATGATAATTTTATGGTCCTTCAGGGATTAGCCATCATCTGGCTGCCCTATTTCTAGTTTATCTGGGCTCGACGCAGTATGTTTCCTCTTCCATTCATATCGTCAGGTATCATTAAGTCATCCACTCCCTTTTGATTCATATTATGCATCACACCAGAAAAGTGATAGTGATGATTGAATGCACCGAAAAGTGACGGAAAGGACCATGTTAACAGTCCGATGAACGGAGAGAGTGATTAACATTCCGAGCCATACTGCTGAAGTGCTGAAGGATTTGGCTTAGGTTTTACAACTCGCCGTCTACTTGCCGGTAGTGTAGGCGGTGTGGTAACGGCAGTTATGAATACAAGTGTCTCCACCCCCCATCTCTCCTGCGAGTGTCGTACAAGGCGACTAATGGTAGCGACGGTGATGAGCAGTAGGCAGCAGCGTTGTTCTTATATATCACCTCACCTACCAATATAGTGCAATTAATATATATGCAATAAGTTCGGTCCTTATTACATGGGTCCGAAACTCCAAACATAATTAGGTAAATGTGTGTGTGCCTTCAGTTATAAGTCGGCGACGAAAAAAGGACCAAGTTGTTTCTGCATTACGAAGTCAATATTTATTTTGTCTTACTACATGTCCGCTACCTTTTCACGTTTGTTCTCTATTATCACTGTTTGCTTTGCGATATAAATAATGGAGCGTTTTCAGTAATGTTTAAACTAAACACAAGATATGCTCTTATGTTGTGTCAGGAAATAGCTTCGGTGATTTCCTGGTAATTTATAACAGTTTTATTTGTGTACTTTTTCTACATAACTGTAATAGAAGTGTGCTCTTAATTTGTCAACGAAAGACGTTAAGCAAATTTGTACCAGACATAAATTATCGCATGATCACTAACAAAATGTTTCAACATCCATTCTTTTTGCTTGAAAACATCTTGGAAAGTAAAAAGGGGTTGAAAAATTAAAGAATCTAGAAATGCTTTAAAAGCGCAAAGGATAGACAAATTAATTTAAGCATGACATTTGTTGTGGCAATTATCAATTTGCAAATTAAAAATACCACAATGAACTTAATTACTTATTTTATGCAGAATGGATTTTTGAAAACTATGTAAATATATTTTTTTTACACTCAAACCACGGATTTTAGTGGACGAAAAAATTTCTTGTTTCAAAATAGATTTCATTATACCTAATCTTTCTTTCTATTTTTTTTAAACTAGTTCTGTTCGGAGTCGGACGAAACTTTCAAATAAACTTTAGTAGATAACTTTCTATACAAAATGTTTCAAAATTATGAAAATGTACAGAGTGAGTACAACCAAGAGTGTTTGGTACAGGCATTATTCGATTGAAAGGCGCCTACAGCCTCGGGTAAGAATAAAAACAATTGCGGAACTTATAAAATTACATAGGTAGGTAATCACGCCTATAGGTATCCCCGAAGGGGTATGCAGAGGTGAAGAAAACACCCACCTTAAAAATTAAACTCACGATACTATCAATAAGTGATATAGTTTATTTAAAATGTTATCTTTAATTAAGTTACTTTTAAATACATATTAAGAATCTTGCAACACAACTTTGTTATTTGATACTACCATTTCAAAATTATCGATCGCTAATAGAGTCGCTTACGAAATTCAATGAGTATCAATACCAACTGAATACACGAAATGGGTGTATTCAGATGTCCTGTGTGTACTTTCTATGACTATATTTATAACGTACGAGTTAAAAATAAACGCAATACCGCGCTAAGATATCCAAACTCGTACCTACTTACATAAATAAATCAAAGCTATTTATCTCCGCAGTGGTAGGCAAAGGTGAATTAAAACCTATGTTAGGTCCCATGTAATGGCGAACCTATTGCCATCTATTGGGCACATAAATCGCAGTATATTGCTAGGTGGTATAAGAGAAATGTTGCTGCCCATTACTCGCTCGCTTATTGATTGCTGCCATCACTAAGGATTTCGCTTAAAATATAAATCATTATCCGCTCCACGGTCTGAGGGAGGAGGTGGTATATTCTCTTCTCCTTGGGCATCATCATCATCTTATTCGGCCAGACATCATCAAACCATCCAGTCCCTTTTAATTCATATAAACTATCACACCAGACCGGTGTGATAGTTTATATGTTAATTCAATGAATAGAAAAGTGATTGAAAGTCAACCATGCCGAGACGGATGAACGGCACAAGTTTTACATTAAAATCAGTAGCTATTTTAAAACCAAGAATCGCGTTTTAGCTTTATCTGAAAGTCATCATGATTTCAGCGGAATCAAGTCCGGCGTCAATCAAAACAAGAAGTAAGCGTGTGCATTTTTTGTCTGCTAAGCTATTGGAACATGAGAAAGTCCAGTTGGAAACGCGACCAAAATAAATTGTACAGTCGCGGGTATCGTTGACATACGATTTCACGGCCTACTGGAGTGAACGCGATTGGATCGAACCGTCTAGAGAACTTTTTCTGGTCTGGGTTTTTTATGCGCAGCAGCGTAGGAGACTTTGGGCGAAAAATTAAATTATATATAAATTGTTTTTAAGCAAGCTATTTCATTGTGTCATTTATGTTTTGGACCTCGTAATCTCGTGTATAAATCTATTTGCCAATACGCAAGGCGATGGTAACTTTAGTTCTTTCCTGCCTCCTTAAGGGAACAAACAGGCTACGAGGCTGACGAGAAAAATTATTTTATTTAAGCTTTAATAAATTGCATAAAATATATAATTGGCGAACTTAACGCTATACAGCATTCTCTACCAGTCTACCAGAATATATTAATTTTTAAGATTATTTAATCCAACTGTCTCACTCTATTAGCTCATTTTAACAAACGGAATCAATTCATATTAAGAGTTAATAATATTTAAGCCCTTGTATCGTGTCAGTAAACGATAGCAAAAATACTTTAACTGGCACATGGCTGCGCAGGAGTGGCACATACTGCTCTACGCCCATATGATAGTGAATGCGATCGAATAATGAAGTGGTCTTTGTAATGAGTATGCCTATGCTGCGTTTGTGAACTCAAAACCTTTCAAACTTGATTCAACTTACTTCTAACCTACATAATGGGCCTATTATTTACCACGTTCACACACCAAGCAGAATTTTAGGGTCTATTGGCAGTGAACAGCAAAACGCAATAGCAAATGCATGCAATTTATTTTAGGGGTTTAAGTATGAAAATTGCCGTTTTGTATACATATTTGCGATTTTTTTAAGGAACCACAAATCTAAATTTTATATAATTTTGTGGGTATATTTAGACAACATTAAGCTATAGGCTACCTAGGATAGCTAGAGATTTATTATTTTGATTCGCATTTGAACATTATATAAATGTTAACTTCGTAAAAATTATAGCCCTGATGCGGAAATCGAAATTGTTGCAGAGACGGTTCGATTCCGGTATCAAGACTTTAATTTTTAGATTTTTCTTGCCAAGTGCCGTGAGGTGACGGCAGAGCAGAATACAATTGTCACCACCCCAAATCTCTCCCGCGTGTGTCGTACAAGGCGACTAAGGGTTAAAAATACAGTGTTGAGGAATAGACAGCAGCGTTCCTTTTATACCACCTAGCAATGTACCTACTGCAACTTTCGTGCCCGATAAACGGCAATATGATCGCCACCTATTACATGGGAGGTTAATTGGCGAAAAATTGGTGTTTATAGTTCGACAAGTTCGCGCGCGACCTTCCTGCGGTATGAGAGACGGGGACGGGGACGGGGCATATTAGATGTTAGCGGGGAGCAAACAATAATCATTTTCTTTATGTGTACGTTCTGTTGCAGGGAGCACGTCCATAATTGGGCTGAACGAAATCACGGAAAACAAACTGATCTGGCGGCAGCTGGTTGCCGAGCTGCTGGGCACGTTCATGCTGACGTCTCTCGGCGTGGCGGCCTGCATCACCATCACGGACAAAACCGAGCCCATGACAGTCAGCATCGCGCTGGCCTTCGGACTCCTCGTCGCTTCCATCGTCCAGGTCAGTGGAGAAATAGGCCTGCCCCTGTAGCACGGGACGTGGAGAAAATCTCCTCGGGGAACAAAAAATAGTTTCATCTCGCTCTAACTCCCACTATAAGAGCCGGTTTTTTGAAGCATAGTTAACTCAACCAATTGTTAAAAATTGTTACTAATGGTTATATATCAGACTAATATTTACATTGGCCGTGTGGTGACGGCAGAGTAGAATACAATTGTCACCACCCCAAATCTCTCCCGTGGGTGTCGTACAAGGCGACTAAGGATAAATCAGTGATGAGGAATGGGCAGCAGCGTTCCTCTTCTATGTACCTACTGCGACTTTTGTGCCCGATAAATGGCAAAAGGCTCGCCACCTATTACATGGGACCTAACATAACTGGCGAAACGTGGGTGCTAGTTCACCTCTGCCTACCCCTTCGGGGATATAGGCGTGATTTATGTATGTATGTATTTACATTGAGCTAATGGATATTTAAGTCATTTTATTTAAGTCTTAAGTCCCGAAACAAAACACTGGCTAGAGGTCGAAAGACATTTTGTCCGTGACCCGTGCTAGGCCTACTGTAGTATATTCTTCAATTATATTTGCGCACGATTCGACACCAAATTAAGGGTAAAGAGAATACAGTTGCGCGATTTAAGGAAAATAGGTGGTCCGGCAAAAAGATAAAAGAAATCTAGCTGATTAAAACATATAAAAAAATAGCCTACGACCTACTAAATATAGACAAAAAGCAGAAAGAAATGTTTCAAGTAAGCGGTCACCACATTATAGTTTCGTTATACAAGCCGGCTGATATCAATATTAAAGGCACCTAACCGCGATATCTCGTACACGCTTAACAATTACAATAGTTTTATATTTTCCCTAGTAATCTGCAGCTATTGTTTTCATTTTACTGGCGAAATTGATTCTTATCGCCGTCGACTAAGGCATGTCGTTAAAGAGAATTACACCATGGTGGTCGCATATAGAGTAATTTATGCAACGATAAGAGAACTGGGCGTCGCAAGATTTGTTACGCTGAAAGTTACGGTTAGAACAATAAAAAGTAGTAGGTAATTGTGATTCATAATAATTTTCATAATACAGATTTATTTTCACCTAACTGTTCCATGCTGTAAAGAAGGCAAAGCGTAAACTATATATCTCCTAATGAACTATATATAGGTATACCCGTAATTAACTATACTATATATCCCGAAGACGAAGGCAGAGCTAGGTGTATTAATACCCACGTTTCGCCAACTATGTAAGGTCCCACGTAATATTCGAGACGCGCCTATTGCCATCTATCGGATATGTAAATCGTAGTACCTATATTGCTAGGCCAGCAAGGATGATGCTTCCAAATCCTCAGCACAGTTTTCATTTCAAATATTATGTTAAACAAATCGGGATCATATTTTATGCTCAATAACACAACTCGGCTTGCAATAACATCGTTTCGGACAATATCGTCAATGCTCAGCCTTTCCCACGCGGTCCAGTGATCACTCATGTGTTGAGAGTACCGCACACGATCAATCCAATATCGTCAAAAGGCCAATATGCTAAACAGACGAATTGATAGACCTTGACTCGCTAGCGAGTATATGCAAATTCGTATTTATACCCATAACACTTTCTACATAATGAATGGGCGAGCCATTGTGCAGGCAGCTAGTGCCTTTTGCGAGTAGTGATGTGGGTACATTACTCGAGTCTTAATTTTGGAGATTCGATTCAGATTTTTATTAGCGATATAAAATATAAGCTTATTATGACTGATATCTCTAAGAGAGCTCAAACTCTCTGAGCAGCGACCGCGGGTATAAAACATATTCCGCCCATCAGTAGAGACAGCAGAGCAGAATACTATTGACGCCACCTTCCGTCTCTCCCGCGGGTATCGCACAAGGCGATTAAGGGTAAAGGCAGCAATGAGCAATAAGCAGCAGCGTGCCTCTTACATTACATAGCAATATACTGCGATTTACGTGCCCGATAGATGGCAATAGGCTCGCCTTGAGTAAAAAAATATTAAATCCCAAATATTTTTTTGTTATGTTGGTGTTTCAAATTCAAATTACTTTATTTCCCAAGGAAAATAATGAAATTTAGTACAACATTATATCCCTGTTTTGTACAGGCCTAGAATGACTAACTTTAAGTTGAGGTTACCTGACTCTGGGTCAGGTAACCTTTTACTACTGCTACTGGCTGGCCGGTATACGTCATTTTTGAGCTGGTGGTACGAAAAACCATTTTATAATACGCAAGGCGGTAGACGCTTTACAGTTCCATAGGGAGCAGGCAATGAGGCTGGCGAAAATAACTCCATTTTTAAAATGATTCTTTATAGAAGAGTGTAAACAATCACTGTACTATCGACCTCCTCAAAAAAACGGCAAACTCTGCAAATTTGCTACGAGTTCTCGATGATAACACGAGTCTTGCACATCCCTATTTGCGATACCATAAAAGTTGAATTAAAATGACTAACTTTATTGAACCGTAGCCACTTTAATCTTTGTAAGGTGTCGAGGTCGCTAGTTCACAATTAATTTTACAAAATCCGTTATGGGACTATACTTTGTTTTGTTTCACAAAACGCACCGATAAGGTTTGCTGTGCAATAGTCATTCTGCTTATAGTGTTTACCCAAGGCATTCGACCTGTAAATGATTTGGCCGCGTGGGAGATTAAAGGTTAACGCTCATTAGAACATTAGACCCACCCGGCACCCGACCCGACAGCTTCTCTTACGGTAGCCAAGTGGTTATCTCTGTAATACGTCAGTTTCATACATTTGTCTATGCGTTCGAATAGATTGGCTACTTGGCTAAGCCCTGTCTGTTGCTGGGTGGGTCTAATGAGCGTTAACCTTAAAGAATCAATATCGAATGCGAAGCCTACGTGACCCATATATTTGTTTGGCTATTGACACCGTATAATTGTTGTTATGGCAAAACAAACTGAACGAGTGTAATCGAGATGTCGAGTGGTCACGAATAAGGCTCCGGGGCGTGACACACCGGGCGTTGCGCAAGCTGATCGCCCGTGCGATATAACGGTCACACTGATTCTGTTATCACGCAGAAGAGCGTAACCTGATACGTTGATGATCTGTATCTATGTGCCCGATAGATGGCAATAGGCTCGCCTCATGGGACCTGACTTGATAGGCGTAAAGAAAGTAAGAACATTTTATTTGAAATGTTTGAAATGAGTAATGGGCAGCAGCATTTCTCTCATACCACCTAGCAATATAAATTTGTACTGCGATTTATGTGCTCGATATATGGCAATAGGCTCGCTACCTGTTGCATGGGACCGAACATAATTGGCGAAAATTGGGTGTTAATTCACCGCTGCCTACCCCTTAGAGGATATCATATATATATATACAATAAAATACGTTTTAACAATGATATTATATATAATATCATTGCGTTTTAAATTATATTTTCGGGGGGACTTCAAATTAGTTGATATTTTCGACAATGACAATTATATTAATGACATTGTATTTGATTCATGACTGACAATCATGATTTTTGTTCTCCCATGTGGAAAGGCAAACATTTCAATTTATTCCTCCGTGGTTGTGACGTCATCGCATGTTTTTATATTTAATTTTTTCTATCTCTCTTTAATTAAGTAATAAGAAATGTAAAAAAAATATTTTTTAAATCAGGATTGGAAATTAAAAAAATACTGTTTTCATTTAGAAGGGTTATAATTTTTTGAATGTTGTCAATTGAGAATATTTGACATATTTCGGTAACTTGGCGTACCGACTGTACATAATTAAGTACCCGCAATAGTCATAAATTAACTCTTGCAATCAGTCGGTCAAAACGATTGTCAGTTGTCACGTTTGATCTGTCATTACATAGGTAATTGTAAAATCAAACGCAAACATGTCGTTTCCCCAGCTGTCTAAACTATTTAGTTGAGCAGATATCCATTAATTATAATTTTCTGAGATCAATCTACCAATAACTGAACCATCAATCAATAATTCACTATCAGTAATTATATTTCAGGCGACGTGAACCTTGACATTTTAACGAATTACTTGTGGATTTAATTTGCTCATACCTGTCTAAATAGAAATTATTAATGCATGTCCGTTATCGAAAAGTGCATACCCTCTGAATTGTCAAGACCAAACACTGGCCTACAACGAGATTAGAAAATCCGCTGTTTCAAATATAATTACGCCTATAATTTTGTCCCCGAGGTACCTATCGGTAGAGGTGACTTTACTTAACATAGCCGTGTGGTGACGGCAGAGTAGAATACAATTGTCACCTCCCCAAATCTCTTCCGTGGGTGTCGTACAAGGCGACTGAGGATAAATTAATGATGAAGAATGGGCAGCAACGTTCCTCTTATACCATCCAGGAATAGCAATGTACAGTGATTTTTTATCCCGATAAATGGCAATAGGCTCGCCACCTATTATATTACATGGGAACCTAACATATAATAATTGGCGAAACGTGGGTGCTAGTTCGCCTCTGCCTACCCCTTCGGGGATATAGGCGTGATTTATGTATATATAATTTTGTCACTTAACATTCATGTTTCGCCAATTAAGTTAGGTCCCATGTGGCGAGCCTATTGCGATCTAACGGGTAAATCGCAGTATATTGCTAGGTATAGGGGGAAGGGTGCTGCTCATTACTCATCTGTCTTAATACTTAGTCGCCTTGTCACCCGCGGATGAGATTGGGGGAGGTGACAATTGTTTCTACTTTACCGTAACCACATATTTAAAATTTCTCAAATTTCTTATTTTTTTAAGTTGTTTTACTGCCGCACTCAGAGACGTCTAATAACTTTAATGAGTACTTAATGTCAAAAATTTTTCATTTAAATTTAGACCAAAGACCTGACAAGAATAAAGACTAGTTTTGAATTGTCATTTTTTGACATTCAGTAGGACTCATTATCGTTAATTGACGTCTCTGAGTGCGGCAGTTAATGACGTTTACATTCCAATTGGCGGTTTGTCTGTTATGTTAAATCTCTAATTTCTAATCTTAATCTTAATATCTAATCTCTAATTTTTCACTCGCCGACTTTATGTTCTTGTTATGTTACAAACATTTTAAGACATAAACCAAATCAAATGACTGCTTGAATAAGTGTATTCAAATGGAAGGATAAAAACCCAAGGACACATTAAGACATGCATATTAATTTGATTAAAAAACATTAATTCATTATGTAATCAGTAGTAAAACAATAATAGTGGTAACAATATTAACGTAAAATACTTGTATACTAAATGAAGAATGAAATTATTTTGGAATATTTACAAGTCAATAAACTTCCAATAATTAGTGGTATCTAACTACAATTTGATTTAGAAAAATTTTGCGGTTTTACATCTAGTCATTATGTTACAGATAAAAATAAATTTCCGGCATTCTATCTACAAATCCTCAAATGTGTTACTAATGAAAAATGGAGTATGTTAAGATACTGAATTCTTCATTAGGACAGCATTATACACTTTCAAACACTTTGTGGTAATTCATTTAGGAATTGCCAAAATGCACCTTACATACATACTTGCCAATGTAGGTTCCATGGGTGTTCCGAGCTTGTAATAGAAACCTACATTTGAAAGTGAGAACAAATCTTGAAGTATATTACAATACTATTACATACACTGCCACAACAAAGACATCACTGTATTTGTGACGGGTTATAGACAAAAGCTCTACCTATTTCTTTTAGGTGTGTGAGTATTCTTTGAACAGAGTTGTGGTGGTTTAACATTATTGTAATAAGGCTAATTATACACCTACTGCTCCATAACAGTCATGATGTGCCACAGCGTAATCCAGAGTACAGAAAATTATTAATTTTATCACTAGTACTACTAAGTTTAAAGTTGGTCGATTTGAATACTCGAATTTAGTACCAAACCTCACCAGTTACCTCTCAATTTCGATACAAATCACCATCAATCACAGTCATCATGACTTAATAGGTTATCAAACATTTGCTTTCAAATAAATATATGATTCCAATGTGGCTGTGACTAACCAAGGGACCGCTTGAAGCAGTCATAAATAAATTGAGCAATTAATTAGCCCTGCAACACATTAATTGCATTGGAAATGAAATATTGTACATTCATTCCAATCAATTTATTGATTGTAATCAACCATTCCTGTTAGCGGAAAACATTAAACATCGAATAGGTAAAGATTTTGGTGGTTAGAAAAAGTTCTTTTTCTAACCACCAAAATCTTTGTACTAATTTTTTTAACATTTATATAATGTTAAAATTAAAATCGAATAGGTAAATTTTCAGTTGGTTAGTCTATAACAGGACGTCGGAAAATGAAGGTAAAAGAAATTAAAGTATTTAAATAGACACGCAGCTTATTAAGATTTTTTTTTACATATCAACAAATTAATGATTCCTCCAACAAATGAATTGAGAGAGCCAGTATTATTTCTAATGAAGTGCTCGTTCAAATTTAATGAAACAAATATTTGAAATTAACAGAAGTTAATGATTCAGCTAAAATCAGTATGGTTATATAAAATAGATTTGTTATGAATATAATGTAAAAAAATCAATCATGGCATTAGATAAAAAAAGGAAATCAAAAATCAATTTAAGTAAACAAATATTTGTAACATAGAAATCAGCAGATCTTAATTATTCAGTAAAACGAAGAGGCCATAGAATGCCGCGCCACTTGAGTTCCCCAATATTGATATTCGCTAATAGAGACCAAAGTTTGTTAAGTTCTCAGTACAACAATTCGAACACATTCTCTAGTCTAGCTAGGCTGACGCTATCAGCCATCAACATAGTCAAGGAGCACAGTCTTTAGTTGACCAGCGAGGCTTTCTATGGTAGGAAGACTCCCTCGGGAGATGCCGTAGAACCCGTAGATAAACCATTTCATAGAGTCATCACATGGAATCGTACTCTCAAAAAAAACCCGGTAGATAGATAGATGCTTTATAGATCCCTAAGTCCTTCAAATAAAGTCTTTAAAACTCATTTGTAATACATAATCTTTGTAAAGCTAATCCGTTCTTGAAAAAAGATAAGTTCATTGAGCGGAATTTATAAAGTTCTTATCTGTAATGTACCGTGAACAAATTAATAATAGATATCTTAATAAACTTAATAAATTGCTTTTCCTCAAGATAATTCGCATTAAACCCACCATCGCGAATTCGTTCATATTCAATAAGGGAAGATAGAAGATTGAAAAATAAATTTCGGAATTCTTTTAAATTGCGGGTATATATAGATACGGTAGCGGGTACGATACCAAACGGGTATATATATAACGATACGAACATAAATCACTCCTAATGTTTTCTTATATTTGCACGAGCACTACACATTTGAAATAAAACAACTTTTACGGATAAGACTCGCGTATAATTTGGTATTTCATAAATCACTTCTATTTATCCTCGAAGGGGGTAGGCAGAGGTCATTTAACGCCGAAGTTTCCCCAATTATAATAGTAACCTATTTTACCAACACAAATACAGCTAGTAGTAGATAAGGCTTAGAATGTTTGTGTGACTCTGACGCCTAAGTGCCTACCGTGTCAGGAGGTCTACTCTGAAACTACGAACGATTAACTCACATCTATCCGTCTTTCCCACGCCACTGCGTGTTAAAATAAGAGCGACAAAGACGCAAAGACTCGATCGAACGAAATAAACTTCCAGAGTAACGCCTCAGGTCCCATGGAGCCATGCGATCTTATTGCCTTTTAGGGCACGTAAATATTGTAATGATGCAGTATATTTCTAGGTGGTATAAGAGAAACGCTGCTGCCTATTACTAATCTCATCACTGTCTTTACTGTTAGTCTCCTAACATGACACCCGCGGGAGAGATGAGATGTATAAATATGATGGTCGTGAAAATTATTTAATACAAATCTAATGTTAAAATTTTTGTGAAGACATTTAACGCAAGTAACATGACACTATCAAATGTTTGTATTTCAATATGACAAGGTTACTTTACCTTACCTTAAGTTGACCTTTGGCGGGCTATGGCGAATTAAATAACAACGACAATTAATCATATCAATCGAAAACAGGTCATACATGGATTATGTTAATAAAGACTTATACTGCTAAAGCTTACAATGTTTTTATTGCCTTGTAACTGCAAGAAGTGTTGATCCTATTGACAGAACAACACATGAAATGAGTATAACTGCCGCACTCAAAGATGTCAAATAACGATAATGAGCACTTAACGTCAAAAAATGACAATTCAAAACTAGTCGCTATTCTTGCCGGGACTACGGTCTAGATTTAATTGAATTTTTTTGACATTAGGTACTCATTAAAGTTATTTGACGCCTCTGAGTGCGGCAGTTAGACCTAGTTATTTGATTAGCGACGGAAGTTAATAATATAGTTGAAGATCTGCTATGTATGAAATATTTTCAACATCATACAAAATCTCTATTTATTTTTATTCATAAAAATATATATGCCCTTTTCCTACTCTAAGTAGGGTCGGCACGACATGTCTTCTTCTTCCACTCTCCTCTATCAGACGTGAGCTCAGCATGAACAGCTTCCTCATAATCATCTTTTATTCAAACCTTCATCGCTTCTTCGGTCTTCCTCTAAATCTAGGTCCATGCAATTGCACATCCATTCTTAACTACGAATGTAATTTAACACAATATCTAAGCGCTCTCTAAAGGAATAAATTTTATCTAGCAAGTAGCTGGTTTTCGTGTAGTTTGCTTAGCAAACGCTCTTATCAGCCTCTGTTCACTTGACCCAACAATGCTTAAGGAACAACTGTTTACCCTGACCGTTCAAACATTTCGTATTTCACTGACGTCGGGCTCGGTCGAGTCAGAGCCGAACTAGGAACTCAGACTGTTGTGATCTACCTTTAATCATTAAAATCTGTTATCTATATTAAAATCTATCTTTACGGATTTGTTCCAACCAGCCCGGATAGCATGACCACCAAAACACGATATGATATAGCCATTTATCGCGACGTTAAGGGCCGAAGATGGAATCGAGCTTCACCTGGAACATTCAACTACAAAGGATGCATTTAATATGTCCCTCATCAGTCCTGCATTTATTGAAAATTTGCTGTATTATGTTTCTGGTTTGTAAACAACTTTATTTGGGAATATACAGGCGTGGTTTCAGTAAGTAACTAGAAGAGTAAATCCCGCGAGGGAGTTTGAGCGAAAAGGAAAGGAATAGAGGATCGGAAATCACGCACTCACTCCTATGAGTAATATTATTTATTATGTGCAAGAAGACCAGCTAAAATAAATCCAAATAATATTGAGGAATTCTCGTAATGGACCCGAACAGCACGTTCACAGACCGTTCGTTTTGTAAGAGTGACTATTTGTGGCTTAAATGCTCAGTCTTGGTAAGAACACCTTCGAATTTCTTGCACACTGATTCTGTACTCCATGTTAAGCATCTAAAGACTAAGACTAATTGTAGAAACCTGACATCTTTGTACAGCCTCATGCACCATCGAGACTACATTTCGTTTTGCGTCCGTCAACATAAGTTTATCTCCTCTGGTGTTTGAAGTGCTCATGTGTATCGGCAAATGTTGCATTATACTATTTATAAGCTTCACTTTTATGATGTAGTAGACCTCAAACACCATTTAAGGATCGTTTTGATTCGCAAACTCAGTTGGCCTTTCTAAGGTTTGACATATGAAATAACGCTTTTGTAATTGAGATAAGTTGAAGACAAATCGTGCATTCAAAACAAACTGGATTTTAGAGGTAACGAATAAAATAACAATTTAATGCACTGGCAACACTGCACCAGGGATCAGTACAATTAATTAATAATTGAATATTATATTTTTTTTATATAAGTATAAGTGCCTTAGAGTTAAATTTTCACCAAACAATGGTACGATAATGTATAAAGACGACACAATAGTCAATTTATCTAATCCTTATTATCATAATTAGACAGAAAGCTTGATAATGATAATTTGCCGTTAAGTCGCTAATTTGTAGAATTACCTTTGAACCAGTAGATTAATTTAATTTGACACACTGACACTGTAAATGGTGTTGCTATTTTTAAATCTTATTTTTTTTCCAACGTATAGGTACACACAATGTGTGCAGGTACTTCTATCATATCAACAGCTCCAATAAACACTGTGAGAGTCATTTTTGATTGAGAAATGTTTGGCTTTATATTTGTTCTGTCATCGCGAACTATGTCAAGAACTAAACAAATTGTATTGTTACGTGTATATACCTATATAGATAGATACATAGAAAAGCAGAGAGACAGGTTTTTGTTTGAGTCACAAGTAACTACCTATAAATAGTTCAAATTTCAAATATAGACCCAATATAGAGCATTATACACAGTATTTCGGACTATATACTTAGTAAAACTTCGAATAAAACCAGAGACATCTTATAAAATTACGAAAAGTTAACGTTAGCGCGATGCAGACGATTAATAATCACCATTATAACAACAAAACTATTTACTTACTTGACATAAAGCATATCATAATAGTTAAAAATTTTTTTTGCCGTGTGGTGACTGCAGAGTAGAATACAATTATTGTCACCACCCCAAATCTCTCCCCTGGGTGTCGTACAAGGCGACTTAAGATAAATCAATGATGAGGAACGGGCAGCAGCGTTCCTCTTATACCACCTAGCAATGTACTGCGACTTTTGTGCCCAATAAATGGCAATAGGCTCGCCACCTATTACATGGGACCTAACCTAATTGGCGAAACGTGGGTGCTAGTTCACCTCTGCCTACCCCTTCGTGGATGTAGGCGTGATTTATTGTATATATGTATGTATTTTTTTTGCGAAATTGCGTTATTTGTTTGTGATTGTCTGGTGATGTTTATATCCCTCCCTATTTACGACTTTTGTTCACAATGTTTTATCAGTTGTAAGCAGAATCCTTTAAATTGACCTCCGTTCTGGAGAACAAAGGTAGATACATAAAAGAGGGCTAACCTGATATATTGTGCTGCTGTTCAATAAATTACATTCCTCGCCATGATCTCATTTGTCACTATTGTCCTGTCAATCAAAACAAACACGTAATATTTACAAAGTTTGCGACTGGGACGCTAACGTGGGTCTTAACATGATACACAAATATTTGTTTCGAAAAATATAAAGAATAAAAGTAGAATAGAAATAGACGAAGCTAGTTCTTGACCACCCTGTGGTGACGGCAGAGCATAATGCAATTGACATCAATTCTGATCTCTCCCGCGGGTGTCGTACAAGGCGACTAAGGGTTAAGCAGCGATGGTAATGGGCAGCAGCGATCCTTACCACCTAACAAGATACTGCGATTTACTGTAGCCTAAACTCACAATAACCTCTTGAGCGCTAACCAGCCATGTGACCGTATCAATTCGAATGTAAATAAACATACATACATACATACATAAATCACGCTCATATCCCCGAAGGGGTAGGCAGAGGTGAATTCTCACCCACGTTTCGCCAATTATGTTAGGTCCCATGTAATAGGTGGCGAGCCTATTGCCATATATCGGGCACAAAAGTCGCAGTACATTGCTATTGCTAGGTGGTATTAGAGGAACGCTGCTGCCCATTCCTCATCACTGATTTATCCTTAGTCGCCTTGTACGACACCCACGGGAGAGATTTGGGATGTAAATAAACACCTTGTAGAAAATCCACTACCAAAAGAAACAAAAATGAATAAGCAAAGAGGTGGGTACACTATTAATATTTATGTTTTCATTACTTAATTTGTTGTTTACTTCGAAACAAATAGATAATAAAACAGCTCTTGCGCTTAAAGGATTTTTATGGCTCATTCATGACTTCATAACTGCTTGTTAGTTGCTAATTTGACCTCTTCTTAGTATGCAAGAGCACTCAAAGTTGATGGCCGCAAATCAGCAGATATCTGACTTTCGGCCAAGAGATCTCGGGTTCGAGTCCTGGAAGGGACATATAAATTTTCGTGATTAACAAAGATAGAGAAGAGTGCGCACTCCTCTTTGGTTGTAGGCAATTCGTAGCCTCCAACCGCGCTTTGCCATACCATACAATAATTACTTGCTTATTGTGCGAATTCTTCATCCTACCCTGTTCCTAGTTCATCTGGAGTCAGCGTAGTATGTTGCCTCTTCCATTAACATCGGTCAGAAGTCATCAAGCCATCCACTCCCTTTTGATTCATATCATCCATTACACCGGAAAGGTGCTAGTGATGAATGAATGTATAGAAAAGACACGGAAAGGGCCATGTCGAGAGACCGATGAACGGAGAGAGTGATTGCGATGACAACGTTCTAATGCCTAACACCAACCCTCCTAGAGTATGCTGTTGTTGGTGGTAAGCCCTCCCCTATTCGGGTGCCCAAGGTGCTTATTGGTCTACACCGGGCAATCTCCCTTAGTCAACTTTTACGACACCGTGGGGTGAGTCGGGGCTGGCACATTCTACGTTATTTTTTCGCTGCCAGTTCAGCATGGAAGACCTGAGTGGGCGAATTGTTACAAGTTTATTGACATTCATGGCGGGACAATGAAAGGGTAATGAACCGACTTTTAACCTCCTGAAACAGATGGCCGACTCAACAATACCGCCCACGCCATGGCATCTAACGGCATCCTCTTCACAAGGTGGCAAAAAAACGCAAAACGATCTTCGTTCGTGCACTCGACGGTTTGCGTCAATTACAAATTATAACGTACGCGCCGAATGTTAACGGTATATAGATTTGACGAAGGACTGTTTGTACGGTCATGATTTCTAAGTCGATTGCATACTTACACCGACAGTGTATATTTGAGAATGAATGGAAGGGACGCGCCCTTTGCAAAGGTGGAGTAAATATGCGCTATCATTCTTGATATAATAATATGGTATTACACTGAGTCTTTCGTTAGTTACAGCTATCAATGAGGACGTATTACTTAGAAAATAGCGTATAATTTTTTGGCAAAATCGTGTCTTGGTTCGATATCGAATCCGCGTCTTCGGCAATCAGATCAGTCACACAACAATTGTTAAAACAATTATGCGAAGGCAATAACTCTTTATCGCATCCGAAGATGTATCACCCTAATTTCTGCTAATAGCGCAGGAAAGTAGAACACTTACTCGAATGAGATTTGCGAAAATAATTCACACGCATACTTCACACGCTTGGCTAACATCGTTTCTGACAAACAATTAGCGAAGTATTCGTGACCAGAGATCACGGTAATAGAGTCTAAGGTCGCAGTTCGTGTCGTGTCCGCTTTCATTGCCACGGCCGCAAAATTGCAGCGCGAAATCTAGTGCCCCCGGTACTACGTAATATACAGTATTCCCGAACAGTAAAACGTCTTCATAGTAACTAGCCGCTGCCGATTAGAATGTGTGCTTTCATCGTGTAGGCAGTAGGCACGCACTGTAACATACACATTGACTTAAAATACTAGGGTATAAGGGTGCGGTGTGATGCGTGTACAAGGTGATTGCACCTTCGTTCGCGCCCGGCACATTTGCACAAAAATAAAATAATGTTTTTTTTCAGCAAATTGGGATTTTAAAGATTTAAGGTACTTTCCCTCCAGGGCCCATGTTTTATTTCCACACTGTATATACCTCTGAAGACGACTTTCAGTTTACCCGTCACTCTCTTATTCGCCATAATGGCTATATAGGTGTGAGAGTCTCTCTCTATCCCTGATTGGTTATCCTGATTGGTTGTCGAAATATTTAGATTTTTTTGAGCTGTATATTTTTCTAATTACATTGGATTCACAACAAAGATGCAAATGCTCTTCATTTTTCACAGTTCGTAGACTGAATAGCCTTAAGAATAAGAGAAGAATATTTTTCAATGGCAGGCGTAATGTATGATAGTAAGAACACTTTATAATATTGACTGATGATTGGCGTGACTATTTAGAACTACATCGGACGGTTAGAAACAACTACGGCCATGTTATAGTCTATTAACTTTTTAGGATGTCCTAATATTAATATGTAGGTATTTTTAATATAATTACAATACACAATTGCATACGTACACGTGTGCTTGCTTGTTGACCTGTCGTCATGTGGGAGGTGTGAAGGGATGAGTTTTGATGAGGAGATGAGGAGTGACAAGAGATAGGAGACAGAGGATACATCCTGCGCCGACCCCAAATATGATGGAATAAGGCCAGGGTGATGATGACATACCCTACAGGCCGACTTTTAGTCTTAACGTAGACCACTAAGTCGATTCGAGTCATTAAGTGGCAGTGAAAATGTTTGATAAAAAAATTAAACGAATAATTTACAGAATTACAAAAGCGAAATCAACTCCTCCTAAGCCACGTGGTAGGTATTTATACGTTTCATTGACCGATTTCGAAATGTCCGGTCTCATTGAAATAAAAATTCATACTAAGTTCACGCGTACAGCCCGCTCGATAGAACATGGTGCGTTTTTTACAAGCAAAAAGGCATGAACTTGTTTAGAATAAATATGCTTACATACTTACACCCCTTCCAAATACTAATGTAACCTTCCTTGTAAGAGAATAACCTTCCATGTAAGAGACATAAAAAGTAAATAACTATATATACTAAATAAGTACTTAACTATTAATATTGTGGTTTTTTTTATCTTGTTACACGTCGTTCTATTTTTTTTATCAATACATAATCATTATTTCTTACACTCACACCTATTATCCAGCTCAAAGTAAATAGAATAAGCACTTTTTCATACGTAATCATATGCCAATATTTGTTATTGTATACTACATAAACAACCATGACTCGAAAACAAATGGCTGCAAAAGTTTTCCCTGAAGTTTTCTTTTGGAA
Source organism: Cataclysta lemnata (assembly GCA_963931975.1). Classification (NCBI taxonomy): domain Eukaryota; kingdom Metazoa; phylum Arthropoda; class Insecta; order Lepidoptera; family Crambidae; genus Cataclysta; species Cataclysta lemnata. Next base: position 3,711,537 of record OZ008342.1, read on the forward strand.
GTTTCTAGTTAGTATCAACGTCGCACATGTACTGGCCGTACCGCCAGTGGAGATAGATCATTGATCGATACGCGCCCGCAGAGCATGCCGGCCTTGACTCTGATTACAGTTACTGCCAACCTGTTCTCTTGCATTTCGTGACCCGCACACACTTAGTTCAGTTTCGCTTGTAGGTGAAGCTTCGAAAAAAGTAATTAACAATTATAATCCTGCTAAAGGTACCTAAATATGAATGGGAGATTTTGCAGGGTCATTTATATTTAGCGCCAATCTAAATTGGAGGAGAAGAGGAAATCGATGACGCTGTGGCTTAGTTAGTGCGCTCGGCGTGCGATTTCGTAAATGAAGCAATGTTCGTTAAGGCCGGTCACTGGATGGGTGACCGAAAATGTATCATCTTGATTATTTCGAAGCGAGGAGGAATCCTTGCTTCGAAAGGCACGATAAGCTAATACCCACCAATCCGCTCTAGCATAGGTCCCAATTCTGTTAAAGCCTGAATTCCACCTTTGCCAATTTATCTCCGAAGTGGTAGGCAGAAGTGAATTAACATCCTCGTTTTTAATGATTAAAAAGAGAAATGTTGCTCCCGATTACTCATCGCTGTCTTCACAATTAGTCGCATTTTCTCCTGAGTTATCAAGGATTTTCCAACTGCAGATGTCATCTTCACGCTTATACTGAAAGTGACATGTGCCAAATATTATGTTAAATACGTCTTCAGCCATCTTCTCATAGAATCAGTTTTACTTAAGAAGTCTCTTGGCTTAAATAATAATGCTTGTACGGCTTGTACCTAAATAAGATCGAAAATAATGTTATAGAAGGAACATCTTTTATGAGTCGTACTTGTACTAAGGTGACAAGTCAAGTTAGGTACACTTTTCTCATCATCATCGTTATTACTATTTTGTCTAAGCAGATAGAAGAGCTATAATTCTTCTCGACTTCGATTCTTCTGTCGGCTTAGGCTAGAGTTCACCCAACACTTAAACAGGCGATTATTATTTAACCGCTGGTTTTATACCGTATGAAAGAATTGTCGAAAACTGACGGTTATCTTTTATTCTTGTTTTACGTGTTGGTGAACTCGGGCCTTATTATAGTATTATCGACACAATGGCTTCTGCCAAATAGTTACGTGTTTACGTTCATCATTGCCGAAGCGATCGTTTCCCACGTATCTCGAAAATCTTGCTAATAAAAGTAAATAAAAGTCTTAACCTTTTTCCTTTTGAAATACGCTGTATTTTGCCTTGAACTGTCAACGGTGCATAAATATTTTAGGTCTTGACATTGAGTGTTAAAAGAATTACGACGGGGAAAATGAATTACCGTGGGACTTTAAAATGCAAGTGGAGCTGTTTATATGTTTTAAAGTTTTAAATATTTAATTTTAATGACGATTATAATATCGTTGACATTGTCAATGATAAAATCAAGTCATTAAATATTATCAAGGAGAAATGCAATGTAGAAACTACAACGTTGCTCGTGGGTTATTTATTTATTAAGGTACACCAACCAACACATGGAGGAGATCGCTAGCGCAGTGGCACAGTGCGCTTGGCCTGCGATTGCGTAAACTAAGCATAAATTTATTTATAAGGTGACCAAAAATTTATTACCTCGAGTTCCTCCGTGCTTCGGAAGGCACGTTAAGCCGGTGGTCCCGGCTGCATCTGCAGTCGTTAGTCCCCACCAACCAGCACTGGGCTGGCGTGGTGGGTTATGGCCCAATCTCCCTCTATTCTTCCATCTATAGGGAAGGCCCGTGCCCCAGCAGTGGGGACATTAAAGGGCTGGTGATGACGATGATGATGATGAACCAACACATTCTGTACATTCTTTGTTCTACCAAAATATTCCCTAAAAGTTCTTATTTGAACATCTATAACATATAGTTATACCTACACAACGTTTGTTACAAAATACTTGCTTTTAAAATATTAGACAAAACACAGTAACTACGATAAAATACAAATAAAGAGGAACAAATATCTGCATACATCACATTTTCCCTTACCAGGCATTTGACCGTTGAACCAAGCCGGCCATCTTAGGGACAGTCCGAGACAGGGCGCCGGTATTACATTTCAATTCCGTTTCTATCTTCAGTGGAACTGCACCAATAAAAAACGCGTTTATAACGCAGACATACAGATGCGGGGCATACAGAAACGCTACTCAAATTTTGAGCACTGCTCAAAAAGTCAAGTGGCCAATACAATATACCTACTGTCATAAATTGTATGGAAAACATAAATTTTGACAATATCTAAATGTTATGCAGGACTGAAACTTTGAGTAGCGTTTTTGTATTCGGGGGAGAGTTAATTACAACAAAAGCGGCTATAATGGGGAAAATGCCCTTTGCCGAATCACTATGCTAAAAGACCGTGACATTTCCCGGCTGTCGCAAGATTCGTCCATAAACCTGTAAAACTTAAAAGCTCGTACGTGCGAATTATTATTATTTCACTTTGCTCCTATTACGAAATTATTTTGTGTGTGTAATGATTGCCCTCGAAGGCGTGACCTCTTTATTGAGTCCTTTTGATTTAATTATCTGTACTCCGTGATGCATTTATCTTCTATGCTGGCCAGAAAATCGAAAATACAATGATTTTAGTTCAAAGCGAAAAATGGCTTTATCATATCGCGTTTTGGTGATCATGCTAGCCGGGCTTGGAGCAAAAAACCAACGTAGAATAGGCCAGCTCCCACTCACCCCGCAGGGATGTCGCAAAAGTCCACTAAGGGAGATCGAGAAACCAATGCCGTGTGGTGACGGCAGAGTAGAATACAATTGTCACCACCCCAAATCTCTCCCGTGGGTGTCGTACAAGGCGACTAAGGATAAATCAGTGATGAGGAATGGGCAGCAGCGTTCCTCTTATACCATCTAGCTATGTATCTGCTGCGACTTTTGTGCCCGATAAATGGCAATAGGCTCGCCACCTATTACATGGGACCTAACATAACTGGCGAAACGTGGGTGCTGGTTCACCTCTGCCTACCCCTTCGGGGATATAGGCGTGATTTATGTATGTATGTATGAGAAACCAATAAGCTCATTGGGGCAACCGAATGGTGGAGGGCAAACCACAAACAACAGCACACCATACCCAAAACATTTAGCAGTAGGAATCAGTAGGATTGGAATGTTATCATCCCAATCACTCTCTCCGTTCATCGGTCTTCATTGAAACTATGATAATTATCCAATGGTTTCATTCAATCCTATCGAGGATGTTATATCTTTATTAATATGAACTACCATCTTTCTATTTACTTAAGAAAAAGGGTCCTACATAAAGACACTTTTTTTTTGTATTGACTGTACCTACACTAATTAATATCAATCGTTGACAATTAACAACTCATGCATTTATATTATTAAATTCAATAAAAACAGAAAATATTTTTCCCACGTCCAAAGCAATTCTATTGCACGTCTCTTTAGATACATCACTGATAATAACTCTTCCGCACGCCATGATACACATTTTTACCTTTTTCGTTAATTAACTTATTTTCCTTTTGATTGATTGAGTAAAAAAGTTTCTGTCATGATTACTGCACATATTTTCCCAAATTATTCCGCATAGAATAATTCGGAAAAATATTTTAATTGTAATTTCTAGGAATCAAAGCTAACTTGTTATTCAGCCATTACATGATGATGTTAGCCTTAAGATTAAATGAAATGACTATTTTCTGACGATGGACGATTGAGTCGACTTGCCTTTTTGATGTGCAAGGCGAAGGCAACGTGCGCTGATAATTAAATAAAACAACTTGCCTCAATCACCATGTTGCGGTTGGCATAACGCACTCGCTACAAAATCGAGCGATGTACCTCGTACTCTCGTAGGACTCAAGTCGCCCGCTGTGGACATAACCTTGCCAAAATAAATATATAATTATTATATTATTGGCTAGATAAAACCATGTATAAATTTTAATAATGGCTTATTGGTGGCAGTGCCTCGGGGCCCAATCGACAATGAGCCCACACAGAGCCGATTGCGAAATTCACACACGATTTGCAAAAATTATGGCAGTCATACAATTAAAGAGATTTATTGACACAAACTTGTTTAATTTGCTCATATTGGTGCAGTGGTCGTTTGTATCAATGTGGGACATTTGTTGAAGGATGAATTAAGCTTGCAAAAACAGTTCTTTGCACTCTGATGCTTTGTGATAGGAGTAGGAATTGGAGAGACACTGTCAAAGCAGCATTTGCGTGCCACTGTACTTTTTAATGGTCATCGGATCATTAACAGCTTGCAATTAAAGACCCTAAATATTAATCACGCTTGTGTGCACAAGCAATTCAATGTAATTACGATACTTTCATCGCGACTAGTATGTTATCGGAGTTGGATGCTTTGATTGTGCACTGAGGTTTTGAAACCGGTCTCGCGGAAGGTCTATGGGCGTCTAATGAACCGCTATTACCCGTTTCAATTTACTTTCTGTTGTAAATCTTTACAAATGAGCCATGAATTTCCTCTGCGATATATTCGTCTATGGAAATATTTTCGTAATAATCAATATTGGATAATCGGCCTTTGTAAAATGTAACCCCTAGCCGGCCTAACCAGCATCCTATATCCGATATATTGTGAGCTCTCGAGACGAGAGCCATCGTATGGGAATTCCTTAGCTTCCGCAATCGCAGACTGAACGCACTGACTGCTACCAATACCATCGAGATGTGTGACTATTGTGACACAATTCCACATGAGCCTTAGACCCCTGGAGCGTTCTATGAATTAATTACGCTATTTCTGTAGCGGTCGATCAGCGAGAGCGATGACGCGCGCGCACTTGACCCACTGAGGACCGGTTGCGCCCGCGCCGCTGTCCGGAACTCCTCTTCCTATCCTTTGCACTTCGCCGCAGGCCTAGCGCGGGACGTGGACAAATCTCTCCTCACCACTCGACAGTGTTTTGTCTCGGGATTTAGCGGCAGTTAAAGCGAGACGAAACGTTTTCTTTTCCCCGAGGAGATTTCGTGCACGGGGGCTGGACACCGGCTTTGGACAAACCTGTCCGCTCGATAAAGGTTACGATTTACTAGAGGTTAAGAGGCCGACCTTTTTGGATTTACGACCTGCTTTGCCGGGTTGGCTTGAAAAAGTTGAAAGCTTTCGATTCGAAGAATAAAAATGTTGATACTAATTGCTTTAATGCAGTAATGCCAATAATTTAGTTGTAAGCCAATCTAACGGAGTTAGTACCTGTATTATTACTTTTATCTACATATTATTTTATATACATTTATTTTACTTGGAAAGACAGCTTTAGAAATGAGTACGTCGTCATGAGGAATTTTGTAAGTAGCGCCGATGATCGAAAAATTGAGCAGCAACAAGTAAGCGTGGTACGGTCATGTGACTAGGAGGGAATGTTCGATAACTATTTATAGTTATAATATGTTAAGTATGGATGTGGATGGACCTAGAATGAGAGGAAGACCGAAGAAACGGCGGGTGGATTGTGTGGAAGATGATATAAGGAAGAGAGGATTTCATGCTGAGAGCGAAAATAAAAATCGAATACGAAATCACAATTAAAGTTTTTAAATTAAATTATGCACCCTTATTACCTTCTTATGTCGCTATAGTTTGGCATTTTGTTTTTTAGGAAAGGAAATTGTCATTATACTAACGACGTCCTTAACAACCATATTATCGTTTGAGCATCTCGAATTGAGTACAGAATACACAATGGGGCTTAGAACGTTTTCGATATAAGATAATCGTACCTGTGTTTTCTTTTCCGGCAATACGTGTACTATAAATATAAGACAATTTTACGAACCCACTTAGTTACATAGAACCTTTTAGATGCAGTGAAAGTAATTTATATTATTGATACTGTGACACTTTCGCCGAGACGAAGTTTCCAAATTAGAGCGTGTTGCATGTACTTCTAGACAGGTACATGAGATCGCCACAAATGTCAATCGAAATCTAACTTAATGTCGGACATCTTGAGGTTGAAAATGTAATTTAGATATTTGTCAGTTTCCACCTGCTTTACGGCGTGCTGCGTATCTGTCTACAGTATTGGGGTCGACGCGACGGCTGTTGTGTATACAGTATCATATAAAATTGCAAGTCGAAATAAAATACGGACGCGTACATCTAAATTGTTTTGCCTTTCGTCTTACATCTACTGGTGTTTCTCTCACTATAACTACTCACTATAATTATTGGTGTTTCTCTCACTACGCCACGCCACAAACTTAAAAATAACGGAATTTCAACACTTATGTGGGTTATATCGATGTGGATATCGGTCGGCGACAATGGTATGAGAAAATTCTGTTACGCACTTAAAATATGGACTCTCTTAAATTGGAAAAGTGAACTGAAACGGAGATGTATTGACACCCAAATAGAAATATTGACCTTCCTATCATTCTGTTGGATTCTACTGGATCTAAAATGAGATGAAGACCGAAGAAGTGGTGGAAGGACACTGTGAAAGATAATATAAGGAAAAAGGAAGTTCATGCTAAGATCACGTTTGATAAAAGAGAATGTAAGAGGAAGTCGTGTTGAATTGATCCCACTTAGACTGTGATAAGGGCAGGGAAAAGAAGAAGGTTTTGATATCGCTGTCACATTTATTTAATTAGCCTGTAGGATCCCACTGTAGGGCAAGAGCAACCCTCGAGCGATCCCGTGCCAATTCCATCCATGTCTTGCAGTATGAGCACTTCAACCGCTCCATATAGTCTCTCCACCTCTTTATAGATCGACTTACCTGCGAAGTCCACTCTGTGATGACCCAGCAATCTGGATAACGGCATACATGTCCCGTCATTTCTGTCGCATATTACAAGATATTGTATGTATAGATCGATATTATTAGCACAGCTTAAATAACAGGAGACGGGTACCTGCAGATAGTTTGAATGAATAATCAACCGTTGATAACCCAGTGTAGCGTCTGAGCAGAGACAATTGATCGATTAAAATGTAAATTGATATTTATCATCTGTATTGTGCCGGTGGTGTGTCCATTGTTGCTTTTTGCGTGTCCATATGGATCTATTTTTTGTGGCTCATCGTTCATGCCTCATCTATGTGAAGGACATTTGTCTTATTAATGTCCTACAATTAGACGTTACGCTTCTACATCTGTAGGTACATTCAACGGCACTTCAGACTACCCAAAACTGTCAAATTTCTTCAATCGATTGTCAACCTTAACTTGGTAATAATAGAGCACAAAATCGATTGAGAAATTTTCCAATTTTGTGTTAGTCTGACGTACTGTTGACTGTACTATCAGCATTAGCAGACAATGTCGCGCGGTGTTAGCGGACTTTATATATTTTTTTTGTGTTCGTCACGAGCGACCAGTATATCTGAGAAATGGTCATTCAACTTTATATTTATTGAGGAAGACTGATGCGACATTCAGAATCAAATCAAAATTTCTAGATACCCAGGAGTATAATATTCACCAACAATACCTCACCTTATAAGGCTTAGGGCCTGTTTCACAATCGACAAGTAAGTTCGAAGTAGCTCCATAGTGTGGCAGAGAGGGAGTGGTCAGTGGACTCAGCGGCAGCGCCTGGGACTTGTGACCCAAGTGTAGGTTTAAGGGGCCCCTCGACAATTAGACTAGTTTCGTGGTGGCGAAGGTAAGTGTTGACTAGTTCAACTAGTGTTGACTAGTTGAACTAGTCAATAACTTATTAAGAAGAAAAAATTACAATATTGTTTTTTTAATAACACTGCACACACTATTTTTAAGTCTATGTTAGCATGGGTGGTTTTCAAGGCGTATATTAATTAAGGGACTCTTACATTCAAGAGCCGTAAGTGATATCTATGTAAGTACTCTTGATTGACTGCGCCAAATTATATATTATAAGCTAGTAGTCGCCCGCGGTTTCACTCGCGTTAATGTCGGTTGTTATATACCTTCCTCAATAAATGGACTATCCAACACAAAAAGAATTTTTCAATTTGAACCAGTAGTTTCTGAGAATAGCGCGTTTAACCAACCAAACAAACAAACAAACTCTTCAGCTTTATAGTATTAGTATAGATTACAAATTGATAAAATAATTAAGCGCCTACGTGAGTTAGCGCAACCGTGTCATGATTTAGGACAATAACTCCATGTATCGAATGGACTTGACGCTATTAGATCCAGATCAATGTTAGGCCTCTGTGCGGCAGTTATCAATAATTCATGAGCATGTGTGACTTGAGATGATGTGCGTAGCGAATCACCCCCATTGTGCATGTCACTTGTCAGTGTGGGTGTTTTAAATGTTCAACGTCTAGATTTGTTCAGGGCGATACGTTAGTATGTAGAATTAGCATACCTATTTATACCCCATGTCGTGCGTTGATGGCGGAGGAGAATACAATTGTCAACACCCCTGTCTTGTGCTGCTGCCCATTCCTCATCATTGATTTATCCTTAGTCGCCTTGTACGACACCCACGGGAGAGATTTGGGGTGGTGACAATTGTATTCTATTCTGCCGTCACCACACGGCAATTTTAGATCTGTCTCTTTTTTATTAAAGAATCTGTATACTAAGTTAATCAGTGAATTACGAACAGCTGTAATCCACCTTCAAGCCAATTGAAGGATATATTTTAAGTGACCTAATTATTATCTACAGTGTCATACAGTATAATTTGAGGTTGGGGTACTTTTTATCAAGTATATCAACTATAACTTAGGACAATAGCAACATTTCAATATTGGTGAATATAATATGATCGTAATCGTATCGTAGGTACTCTAGGTTAAGTATTCTTCGAATCAAGCTAGTTATATTAATTAGCTATTAAACGTTATAATTAGACAGTGCCTGCTATTGAATCCGTTATACTTTTCAGCTGGATATTGTTAATAATCACCATTAATCATGCATTTATTGCATTTCAAACAAACCGCTGTGCTCACGACGTTATGATAAACGATCAGTTATGGATACTGTTTAAGTACATTGACGTGACATTGAACAAAATCATTTGCTAAAAAGCTAATCACGATCGCATTATAATAGAGCAGATAGTTCGCACTTGCTAATTTAAGTCATTAGGAATAGTGATAAGTTTTAATTATGTTTTACTGTTTCGACATATTGCACTATTTCTGACACGTTGATAAATTGAATAGAAGAATGATTAAGAAGATTTAAGGGGGTTAAATTCATCATTAGCTCGCCAAAGGAACAAATTTTAGCTTACGTTTAAATATAACAAAGAAGATCTGACATACTTCATGAATGCTCGCCGGTCGCTTACCCCGCACGCTCGCTTTGCTCGCTAACCTCGCTTTGACGCTCTTTCCTTCTCCACGTTTGACATTGTTATTCTTAACGAATCTATTGTTAAGAATAACAATGTCAAACCACCCCTGGCTCTCTCGTGGGTATCGTAAAAGGCTTAATTAGAATACAAATATCGAATTTTTGATAACTACTCTTACATTTGACACGACAATCGCCATATTGTTTTCTGTGTACGTCAGTTTCATACATTTGTATTGTATTCGTTCGAATAGATTTCCCACTTATCTGGAGGAGCTGTGATTCAAATTCACTTAGCCTGTTCTTTCGCACGTGCGCTCGTGGGTCTCCTTATCGAGAATAATTCAATTTGATATAAACCTCCCGTTTGGCGCACAATCTCTTGTAATTAAATCGTATCAGATAGTACCGTTAGCCAATTAAGAGACAACACCTTACGTTCGCAAATAAATGACAACGGCCCAAGTGATAAGAATGTTTTACGCTGAAACCTGGAACATTTACGCGATAAACGTAACTCCTTGATTATCCTATTGCAAAGAAAGTCTTCGTGTTTTCGAAAATGTGGTCCAAGTGGAAATCGGCTAGGTAATATTATGCAGAAACCTATTTATTGGTTAAGTAATTTATTGATAGTTGTGGAACATAGTGCTCGACCTGCATATTTCCGACAAAAAAACACTAAAAATAGTTTTTTGTTACTAGAACATTATCGGAAATGTTTCAAAGAAGTCGGACAAATTTCGGAATGAACAAATAGTCGAACAAAATTGCATATGCCTAATACATAAACTATAAATATATAACTTGAATCTCTGTAAAAATAGAAACTTATGTTGAATAATTTTTATAATCATGTTAAATAGAGTAGGGTCGGGTTTAAGTATATTTAATATGATTCAGAAAATGATTTATTTATATTTTTCAATAAGAAATTTCTTCTTTGAATGGAGTAAATAGATGAGAAATTTATCTCACATTTTTTTCCAATGCAAACCGTAACAAGATGAAACTGGTTAGATATTTATAAATTAGTGAATCGAAATCACATAATAAATTATACTGGTTTTAATGAATACAAAGATTATCTTTGAAATCAGTATCATTCACTTTGATTGATAAGATTTGAAAACCGATAATATTGCATAAGGGATACTACTTCCGAAACAACGTTAGTCATTTCATTATGTTGTAATTTACTCAAAGCTATATATACATCAAGTCTGTTTTGACAATAATGTATGTCTTTCCCACTTCGACACTTCAAAAAAATACATTAAACTGAATTTGGTGATTACTTAACCGTTTGGATGGGTTTTAAGTAATTATCTTTTTGATTTGATGTTTTTTTTCTTATAAAATATTCGACTCGCGCTTATACTGCCCTGTAAATCCAAAACACTTTATCTTGAGTTAAAGTGTTTAGGCCTTAAATAGATTTATATTAATTAATACCCCATTAGGTAAATTAATTTCAAGTTACACGTTATAGTTATGGAAATATGAGGATGTCAAAAAGATTAAATTACAAGTACTTATAGCCTAAATAAAATAAAAACTTTAAAACGCAGTTTTTCTGGAAACCAGTTTTTCTAAGATACTCGTACAATGTTATGGGTTTACGCGACAGTGGATACCTAGTCTCTACTATAGTAATAAATATTTAAATAGATGCTCACGTCTCAGAGACTTCTCGTGGCGGGTGCATAGCACTAGCAATATCATCTCGCTTACTTAATTCGCCGAGAGCTTTCCTTTACGCCCTAGGAATACGAAACAACGTATCCGGCCTCCGTACAACTGTTAAGCTCGATCTTGTTGACATTATTGTGGGCATTTTTGAATAGCTTTTGTACAGTTAGGTAAACCATGTTGAGATTACCAAACACGCAGCTGATGCTTGACAAAAACAAAAAAAGTAGATCTAAGGTAGCGTATATCATATTTACTGTTGCGCATCCAATCTTACGATTTCCCTTTTTCCAAGGTGTACCATCTCGCTTATCGGTACAAAATCTTACTTAGAATTTTCGTGCTTGCTACAGAGATAACATCAAAATAAATAAACAGACACACGTTTAACTATAATCTTCAATGATATAGCAACTGACAAAAACTTTTGAAATTTTATTATTAATGAGTAGAATTAAAGTCAGTATTAAGTGAAAACGTGACGATCATTTTGTAAGATTTGTACAATGACCTGTTTTAAAACACGCATACTAGTAAATTATTCTAATTGTAGCGCCTATTGTGCTGTCATTTGTACAGTATTTATATTTTACAGTTGGCAACCATAACATCAAATGGACACACCCGTCCTTACTTTTGAAATTGATTTATCATTTCAAATGCCAGCCGCACTGTTCGGCTAGAGAGGCGTCGAGCAGGCTGCGCGAGCGCAGGGCGTTGCAACTACCTACTTTGACACGTTTTGAATATGATCTTGAATGACACGGAGGTTGTGCATGTTTAGTGTAGGTACATACTTAGGGCCTCTTGCGTCATGTAAAAAAAGGCGATGCTTGAAACTATTTTCATTGGGGAAGGTGGCCTAAGGAGGGCATACAACAAACTGTCTACAATTGCCAAGAATACGACAGGCGAGAGGTGAGAACCATAGTTCATTCCTGTCTTCTCCCTTTATTCACGCGAGTGTCCGATTAGGCAGTAGGTAGTATAAAACGGACAGTCTCATGTATTCCTGAATTCTACGCTTAGGAGCTTTAATTTCTCCGTTGGGTGGCGTATAATAAGCATCATAGGTACTCGTAGGCGAATCCTGTCATACCAACGACCTACTGTTTGTGGATTGCCCTCCACCATTCAGGGGCCCCAATGGGCTTATTGGTCTACATCCCGCAATCTCCTTTAGTCAACTATTACAAAACGCTGGATTGAGTCGGGCTCATTCTACGTAATTTTTTCGATCCCAGGCCAGCATGAAAGACTTCGGCAATTAAATAGCATTTAAAACAATGAGTTATGAGTAGTTCAATGATTTAAATAGTCCAAATGCCAACTTTTCCGGTAGGCATAATTTCAGATACCTATGCAATTAAATTCCTTCTTACCTAGTCAATATAATCGTTGGTTCATTTATTTTTTACAAGTCGTAATTATTGTGAAGCCATTAAAATGGATTTTATGAACAGATATATAAACATAATTATAATTAATAACTTATTGCGTTAGTTGTAAATTTTGACCTAGTAAAGGATGCCCAAATCATAACGAATTTTTAATATAGGTAAGGTCATCTTGACACTCTTGCGTAACACGATTTTAGACGATTTTAATTGTATCCTTATCGAATTCGGATGTTCATTTAAAGCTATTAGTACAAGTAAATAAATAAATCGGAAATGTTAATGTGGGTTAACTTATTTTAATATGCCTAAATTACAGAGGTAGGTATGTTATTAAATTATGGGGTATTGAGTGTTCAAAATGTTATATACTTAATGAGTATGATTTTAAGATATTTGGTAGGTATAATAGCTGGAAATATATTTTTTTTGTGGACATAATAATAATTTTAAATTAGGTAAAGGACCTACGTATATATTTGTTAATTTTCTCGTAACACAAAGGAAAACGTGGTAATTCTGACCATATTGGATGTGACTTCTAAAATACTTAACAAACATCAAAGAAACTTCGACCGCAATAATTTTAAACTTGAAACATATTTTCACTAATATCAACTTTTATAGTGAATTAAAAAATAATTTAGTTTAAAATAGGAAATAAATAATATTTCATAAAATTTCACACATAATATTTTGATTTTAGTGTATTTTGAATATTATTCAAATTTTACTCACACTCACCTCAGTCTCTGAATGACAAAGTCAAAGTCAAAAAATTCATTTATTCATATCTGGTATAATTACAATACACTTATGAATCGTTAAGACGCTAGATACCGAAAACCCGTGTGTCCAAGAAAAAAATAGAGGAGTGCGCAGCATGCTTCAGTCTGTAATGATAGGTCTCCCAAACCCGCCCACGCCCCGGTCCGCAACGAAGCGCCGACCCTGCGGCGTTCAATACCAAGATGGTACTAAACGCATCAGGGCCTAACGCTCCGCTAGCAGAACGGCACCCAAGTAGGCTCTAGAGAAACCCACCATTGTCAACGAGTTATGACATTGCAGGTACATTGTAAATTATGCACCAAATACAATCCCACAACTCGCTAATCACATAAACCAAACATGCCTCGCACTACCAATCAACCCCCCAACCCCCAACCTACCTATACGGACACACAAGTTTTCAATATCTAGCGAAAAATCTACGCCATCCGTTCGTAAGCTACCGGGAGGCCCTGTTCTGAGAAGAACGGGCAAGAAACTCAGTCGGGTATTTTCCTCCCTTAGTTACATATATAATGTATAATCTAAATTCAATGAAAATTTAATAAAAGATGTCAATAGCTATAACGTCAAGTAATAATAACTAGAGTCACAATTTCTGAAGCTATCAACATCCTTCATTACAGACAGAACAGCATATTAATCATCGATTATATAAAAAAAATAAAAGTTATTATTATTGTTATGACAATTATTCGTCCTCGTCAATGAAATACGGCATTACCTATTTTAGCTTAAAATGCCAATTAAATCCACGGCCAACCAATATTGCATGGTAAACCTAACATTTCCCAAAACGGGCGCAATGAATTCAATCAAAATCTCGAAGCCTGAAGCCTGAATTTTAATATCTGTCAATGGACACTAGTTAAATGGAATCTTAAGGATAGAACACAGTGTAACTAACTTCTTCTAAAGCTTATAAAAACTAGGAATGCGCTACAGCGTTCCCATTTATCCCCTCGTCCCTCGACGATAAACAAGATGATTTTATTAGATAATAAAATTTCCAAGTAACAAAATGTTTCTCGTACCTCTTAAAATACATATCTAGTATCATAGAAAAACTGGGAATTTAAAAAGTAGCAATTAGACTTATTTTTAAAAGAAAAACGTTGTTGACTTGTATCTAATTATCCATTTTATGTTTAAGACTATTATGTAGGCAAAATTATTATTTTCTCTATCATAATCGCAAATCTGTGCAGTATTTCTATTGTCACACAGATTTGGCTGATGTTTATTCATAAATTATGAACTTCAATTAATCGCGCGGGATCAATTGACTAAAGAATATAACTAAACTAAATAGTTAGGCCAAGTAAGAATTTTTGATAGGGGCAAATGCATAGCTCCAATTTAAACAGTAAAATCAACATGTAATCCTCACACCTGCGATACAAGTTATAAATGCATTTATTAACTATAAACAAACCTGGCTTGCTGAGAGATGTGCGTGTTCATTAGATAAATGTTTACTCCAAACGGGACTCGAACTGGCTTCTGAGGCTTCTGTCTGATTTAACAACTATTCAGGGTCATTGACTACAAAATCGAAATCTACGTCTCTATTAGTTATTACGTAACCGTGCTTCGTTATTTCTAGATATTGCAGTCATATTATGTGTATCAAATTACTTATTGCTCTTTTAAACATAAATCGGTAGTTCTTAACCTACTATTAACTAAAAATTTAAAAAAATCTAACTTGGTTGCTAATTTTCATGCTCTACTTTTAATAGTTTTTATGGAATTTTATTATTTGTCGGCTCTTACAACATTTTTCTTTAAATCTTATAAATAACTATTTTAAGATTATATTATTTTAAGTATATAGTTAATTGACCATCCATTCAAAATCCAAAACCCTGAGTAAAGAAAAAGCTATTACCTATAACAAACCATTGTGTCAATTTTAAACAACACCTGTTTTTCAACAACAATTTTTTCAAATTGCGCATCTGTGTGAAAATTATAAGCGCTAAAAATACATTAGTAATATGTTACGGTAAGTATAATTAATTGATTATAATATTAATTGCCAATCATAATTTATACTTACCTCAATTCGAGGTAAAAGTAATAAATTAATCACTACAGGCAGTGTCAAAAGTATAAACAAAAAAGCATGATTATCGCTATAATCTAACTCCAGAGTTAAGATTTCATAAACAAGTCGTTGTAAGTAATCGTTTTTAATCAAATGTTAGACGCATTTTTGTTCGTTTTAGATATCCAAGCCTATTCTAAAATATTTCTCTGAAATAAGTGCAATGTGACACAAATACCTTCGAGTGTGTTTGCTGTACTTTCAAATAAAAAAAAGTATCTTATAACCCAACTCTACTCGGCAAATTACTTAAATTTTATTTGTTAGATGAATTTAATATGGTCACTTCGAGCGCAGGTGTGCAATAACGTTTTTATGTCTGCCTTAATGCACTAAATCCATTCAGTGACTGTGACCCAATCAGCAGAACACGGACTTAAAACAAGTTGGTATAGCTATAATATTTTAGTATGCGCATTTCCATCGGACATAGTTTTCAAAGCATGCTTTAATACTTTTAGTAGAACGACAAGGGCTAATTAATAGCCGTAATCAGAGACGTCAATTAACGTTAATGAGTACTTAATACAAAAAAATAATAATCTAACTAATTCATTGACTTGACAATAATAGCGACTAGTTTTGAATTAACGAATCTTTAAAGTTAAAGTCTTGTCTCCAATTTTTTTTCTCGCACAATGTGTCATCGCTGATTCAAGCAGTGTTGTCGCAAAAGTTGGATAAAGAGATTGCCTAGTGTATACCAAAAAACATCAGCATACCCAAAGAGGGTTGGTGTCACGCAGCTCTAAAACCTAAGCCAAAACTTTTTCTTCACTTTTCTATACATTCATTCATCATTATCACCTTTCCTGTTGATGAATTATCACAATCAAAAGAGAGTGATGGCTCCATAATGTCTGACCAAAATCAATGAAACAGTAAGACTGCAGTGACCACTGATAAATTGGAAATAGGGTAGGAAGATTAAACCTTCGATCACAAAAACATAGAGAAACAATAATAAAGTTCTTTAATCTATATTTTATAAAATATTACCCATCTAATAATTAATAAGACAGCTGTCTTACCCATACGCTTTGTGTTATGTTACTAACAATAATTAGTTTAAATTCGCGGTTATGCTGTTTACATTACAGCCTTCGGAGTAAAAATCGTGAAGGGTCACCCACCGTTACTAATATTGATTGCCTCAACTTGAGGTTACATCTGTTTGTCAGAAGCAAAGCCCGAGCACATGCTGTGATTATAAATTAGCAGCGCAATTAATTAACGATCATGACGTTTATTTAGTGTTCAAATAAATTATGTTCAGTGGCTTGAGGCTAGCACATCCGGCGATATCGGAACCGAACGCTTTTGGTGGGTAGTGTCATATGTATACGTGTTACCGTTAGGCCGTGGCCCAAGCGACAGGCGTTTGTTCCTTTGACTATTTATTTATACAGGACCACCGATTTATCTTTTCTGGTGGCGACGACAATTGGAACTACAATTTACACATAGATTTTGACATTTCTGTGACACTCTTTGTTCACCACTAACGACACCACCAATTGACTGGTTGCTGTCCTGTGTAATTAAGAAGTCCTTGGCAATTATTTGTACTTGACACCTCTATTTATTTGTATCGCGTGATGTGTTTATACACACATAATTATATCATGCCTATTTATTCCCGAAGGGACAGGCACATGTGTATTTAACAATCATATTTCATTTCACTAACTATGTTAGGTTTTATGAAATAGGTCCTCTTGCCACCTATCGGGCACTTATATCATAGTATACTGCTAGGTGGTAGAAGAAAAAACGCTGTTGAGCATTCCTCGTCATGTTTGACCGTCATTCGCTTTTTACGACACCCACGAGAGTTCGCCCTTTTCTCATCACACGGCAGTGAACGTGCCGTACTTATGTAGCTCATACATTTCTACTTTACACGGCACGGTCGCCATGCCGTGGCCGTGTGCCTTGGGTCAATTGTATTTTGCTGTACCGTCACTGTGTCTATTTTTGCACAATAGATTTTTACAATCAAACTCTATTATTTATCAGGCCTTAAAACATTTGCGTATAATTAATTAATACTTGGAAATTTAAAACTATAATTAGTTAGTTCTTATAATTTATCACTTAAATCTTGTTGATATTCTTATCTCTGACTGCATCCGGATTTTTTGGATTATTGTGTGATATCTAGAGTCAAGTTAAAGATAACGTTTTAGTTGTAAATCAACCTAAATCTAAATTGAACATATACCTAGAGCTGGCTTTGAAAATATACCTAGAGCCGCTGCCGCTTTGGACCACGGTTTCCCCTCATGTTAATCGCTTGAAAAAAATTAATTGTCTGTAAAATAATTAGCAGATAAAACTCGCAACATCTTGTATGTGGCGTCGCGCTCTAGGGATTGTAGACGCCCTTGATCGCACTGTGGCCGCGGCGCAGACAGACGCATACATGTCCTATACGCCACTGACATTACGTGATATATTCCCCGCTCCGCTCCTACAAGCTCGAGAGTATGCTAATTCCAATATCGAATCAGAGTTCGATTTTCCCACGAATTCAAATAAGCTGCGGCCGAATATGTTTGTGTAGCGGTTTGCTATCCATCAAATGTAATTAGAATGCTTCCATAGGCGATGAGTGGTCGAACTTGATTATGTATTGGGAGGTGAGCATAGTGTTTCGACGTATATTATTGTGTTGCGAGTATGTGAAAGTTAAATGCGACTGTTTAGAATGGAAGAAAGAGATGTAGAGTTGTACTGTAACTTCCATCTGTCATCATCCTTTTCCCCGAGCAGGAACGATCTAAAAGATTAACACCACAGACAAGATGGACCCCTTAGCAATGAAAAAAATAATTAGATAACAAAGAAAAATTAATATAAAGAAAACGATATATTTTTTTTAATATAAATTTATGTAATAAAAAACTAATATTAAACAAATAAGTGAAGGTGGTATAGGACCATTCTTTCTACTTATTATTTTAATAATTAAGAAACCATGAATTTAAAACTTAATAAAACCATAATAATGAATCATAACTATCAAAGCGAGACGCTGCTATATTATATGCTACGAATGTAGCGCCTCGTGATTCAAAGTGATTCAGATGTGGTAGTAATAATATGTAGGTTTGAATAGACCTTAAATAAGAATTTAACTGACCAAAGACCATTACAACCCGATTTTTATGTGATACGTTTGTGACACGTTTCTGTTGTGAATTTACAAAGAGTCTTCATACCTCTTCAATAGGTACAGCTAGCACATCGGAGTATACAGAACTGTCAATGAGATTCAATCAATTTGCAACAATAATGCATTTGACCTTAAGTCCAAAATGGATTGGGAAATTGAGACCGTTGCAACCTGACGCGCTGTCTGTACTTAAAAATAAAAATGATTAAGTGTCTGCAGCAGTAATTAGTAGACACAGCTCTCGGGGTACATGCAAGATGCAGGGAGCGGCTTCCGGCTAGCGCCTATCGAGCAGTCACATTAATTTTGATAGATTGCTGCCCGATTTTCGTTTCGGACAGCATCGCTCAAGTCGTGGGCGGTGCAGACGTCAAATTTGTATTCGATAATAAGCTAATAGCACATAAAGCGCATTCTCTATCATAAATCGATAAATTAACGTTAGATCCCGCCACGGTAACGTAAATCGATAAATTGACTATTCGATTTTAATTTCAATATTATATAAATGTTAGAAAAATTTGTACAAAGACACAAGTGTCTTGGTTGGCCTCCGGATTGCAGTGGACGCGCGTTCGATTCCCGCATCAAGACAAATTTTTCGAACTTTGTCTCACCACCAAAATCTTCGTCGATAAATTAACATTAGAACCCACTACAGTTAAGAGGAGCGAACAGCGCGCAGTGGCTTAGCGCGCTCGGCTTGCAGGTGCGTAAACTTAAGCAGTATTCGCTAAAGCCGGTCATTGAATGGGTGACCAAAAATATATTGTGTCGAGTTCCTTCCGCGGTTGTAGTGCAAGGAGACTAAGGGTAAAGAAAGACATCGCTGAGTAATGGGCATCAGCAGCGTTCCTCATATAGCACCTAGCAATATACTGCGAATTACGTTCCCAATGGCAACAGGCTCATCTCATAATACATGTTTGGTGAAACGTGGGTGTTAATTCACCTCTGTATATCCTTCGGGGATAAAAAGGCGTGATTTATGTATGTACTTACTATGAACCATTTTCTTTGTATGTAGGTAGGTACTCAGAAATCCTAATTTGTTTCCGGACAATGCAGTGAAGCTGCAAATTCATTGAAAAGTGGTGAACCGAAAAAGTTCAAACCGACTGTACTGGAACGACGTAAACAAGGAAATTAATTAAAATTAACACTTAACACGGTTGCCTCAATTCTTAGCAGTGAATCGGATTTCATTGGCAATGGACATTAAACCGGCCAAGTGCGAGTCGGACTCGCGCACTAAAGGTTTCGTACCATTATCTGGGTATTAAAAAAACACATTGGATACCACCAAAGAGTAGGTGCCTATATTAAAATAGTAGTTGCCTCGTAACAAGTTTAAGCTTAAGCCATCTTGGCGAAGCGGAGAAATACACAGTGTTGCCGCTTTGACATGCTTTCTTTGTTCAATCATGTCGGTTGTAGGTAAAGGAGCCCCCATAAATATTTTTATTAATTTTAATCTGTTTATTAGTATTTGTTGTCAAAGCGGCAACAGAAATACATCATCTATGAAAATTTTACCTGTCTACCTATCACAGTTCATGAGATACCTGGTGACAGACGGACGAAGAGCGGAGTTCGTTTTAGTGATAGGGTCCAGTTTTACCGTTTCTGTACGGAACCCTAAAACCAACCTGTGTCATTACGTTTAGTTTCACTGTCAGGGTCGCGTCGCGTCGACGCCGGCGGCCGCGACCTGTCACACGCTGGCGCAACTCTCAAATATATATTCGCTATTCAAATAATATTCGGTTCGCGCTACGATTAAAAGAAGTTTAATCTATTTTATTATGACACAAGCACAATAAATTATGATATAACCTTAGAACTTTTGAATGACTCGTGTGAAAAATATTCCGATAAGCAAATTGAAGTCATTACACATTATCACTTTTCCGATTCTCTATGTCTAATTTCCGAATGCAATTTGTTTGACGACTTAATAGTAATTAAATATACATAATATAATAAATTTTATTTGTGTAATATATTCATAAGTGTGGCAATTAGGCACTCAGCTGCTCTATAGTAAATTGTACTTAATTAATATTGCAATTCATATTTATTCTACATTTCATTTTCATGGAAGTTTAAAACTGTATAAAATCAGATTCTAAAAATTTGTTTGCCTGCCTGAATTTCTCTCGCCGTTAGGATAAATTGACTTGATTTTTAAAGTAATAAAATGTACAAATTATAAATTATTAAAATAAATAAAAATCAGTTTTAAATTGTGGCAACTCCGTCAAACACGAAAACATACTTTTTGCTCCATTGCCAAACTCAAATCCCAAAATTGTTTCTGGCAAAATGGCGCGATACGTTGTCAATCATTAAAGGAGAATTCATCACCTTTTGAGCCTGGCATGGCACGCTCTTGACCGTACACAATACTCATCCAACTCAACATTGTTACAGTTCAAGGCGACGCACGCTGTGTATCGATATGCAAATATTTTCAATCACTAGCAAATATTGAGTTGACCTATGACACAACACTAGCGGAGCAGATGAGTCAGGGGTCGCGGCGAATCGGCGCCGGCGCACGCTCGCGAGTCACGAGCCTAGGCTGTCACATTGTCATTAGACGAGCGGGATACATACATAAAAATCCCCGAAGGGGTATGCAGAGGTGCATTAACACCCACTTTTCGCCAATCAAGTTAGGTCCCATGTAATAGATGACGAGCCTATTGCCATCCATCGGGCATATAAATCGCAGTATATTGCTAGGTGGTATAAGAGGAATGCCGCTGCCCATTACTCATCGCAGTCTTTTAACCTTAGTCGCCTTGTACGGCCCCACGGAAGAGATGGGGGTGGTGACAATATTGTATTCTGCTCTGCCGTCACCACACGGCTTTGTATCAATAGTTTTTTTATTTTTGACTCTTGGCTTGGTCAAATGGTCAGATCCACAGAACAGTAAAAGAGGTCTAAAATTTGTTCTATGGTCAGATCGCAGTTTTAGATGATTGGTGTGAGTGTACGAAATATTATGTCGGCATTATTTATTTCTTATTGCAACATTATATAATTGTGTTGTGATGATGATATGAATCAAAAGGATGTGGGTGGCTCGATAAATTCTGACTGATTAGACCAGTGAGATTGAAGCATAAGATAAACTAGCTAGATCAACGAGTTTCTTTCTGTTCTAGCTGTTCTCTTATGTGTATTACACCATCCCCTTTCCTGCAGGTAAAATGACTGAATGATAAAAAAAAATATACAAAGAATATTATGGTTAGAAAAAGTTCAAAAAATTAAAGTCTTTTTCGATTTTTTTTATTTCGATTAATTTTTCTAACATTTATATCGATATTGTTCAAATTAAAATCAAAATAACAATAAAAAAACAAACAATCAACCAATACTTTAAACATTCAATTCATCACTAGCACCGTTCCGGTGTGACGGGGGATATGAATCAAAGCGTTGATGGTTTTATGAAGTCTGACCTACATGAATGGGAGATGAAACATACTGCGCTCAAGTAGACTGGGAATAGGGGGCCTACTATAATTAGTAGAACCTATTTAATGTTGTCCATTCCATTCGTTCACAAATATTGTATTACGAAAATGAAATTAGTTTGAACATCCGAACATAAAGAGTATTGAGAAGTTTCATGATATTTTCATTAGTTTTCAAGTTTCGTTTCGTAGAATCATCTCCTGCTGTTCATCTCCTGCTTGGATGATGACGAAACCGCTGTAAAGACACACCTGAGCCGACCTTTATTAGATCGAGGCTCGGATATTAGTTGCTAACATTCAATTGCCATAATTCCAGCAATCGCGGCCCTCTAATTGAGATTTATAAGCGCAACCATCATAAGTGATAAGTATCACATACGTTAACAGCTTAGAGCTTTTGACATTATGCACAAATGAGACTGCACGATCCGATCCTCGCACCTAAGTTCTCTGGGCTTTCAGTAGGTCATGCTCTCATGGTCAAACCCGTTAACTAATAACAAGTCATCATTATTTGCTGTATAACCTTTTAAACCGATTAATCAATAACTTAAAGGGGAAGGGAGCTCAAACCGGGCATACTGAATAAAGTGAGCCCTCTCGTGTGTAACATCGATTAAAAACTGGCAATGTTAGCGTCTCTTGTACCGCCAACATACGATTTTGTGATAGATGGGATACGCAATAACTTAATCAGGAACATCCACCCATCCAAGAAGATCAAAATAATAGTTATTTGTTATTATACAAGAGTGCATAGTTGCTTTTTAACCGCGTGCTCAATTTTGATGTCCCAGCCAGCGAAGGATTCTAAAAATTAGAATCCTGAGCGTTAGCGAGGGAATCAAAAGAGCACAAGATGAAAAATCATTGCACTCGAGTGCAACACGTAACTTTTCATCCCCCATCAGAGAGGAAATGACTTAATGCAAAAAAAAACCATTTACAATCACATTGACAGTTTCAGTCAGAAAGGGGCCTTTGACTTATTTTATTTTAATTTTCCGCTCTAACAGCCACTTTATTTTACAGGCAATCGGTCATGTGTCCGGCGGGCACATCAACCCGGCAGTAACGTGCGGCCTATTCGTCTCAGGGGACATCAAGCTGGTCAAAGCTATATTTTACATCATCGTACAGTCGCTCGGGGCTGTTGCGGGGGCAGCACTCATCAGGGTAAGTCCGAATAACACTAAATGTAGGGGTACCTATGAAGAGGCGAATCAAACATGCACTGTGATACGAGATTTGATTTATTCTCTCGCTAGAGCTCGCTAGCGCAGTGGCATAGCGCGTTCGGTCTGCAATTGCGTAAACTAAGTAATGTTCACTAAGGCCGGGCATTAGATGGGTGACCAAAAGTTTATTGTCTCGAGGTCCTCCGTACTTCGGAAGGCTCGTTAGGTTGTTAATGCCAACCCGCACTTGGTCAGCGTGGTGGATTATGACCCATTTTCCCTATAGTATTCTTCCATCCATAAGGGAAAGCTTGTGCCCCAGCAGTGGGGACATTAAAAGGCTGGTGTTGTTGACGAGATTTTCCTAATAAGTGTTAAGACACTGCTTCGTAATTTAGTCTGTAACATGCCATCAATACACAGCCCAAACTATGTTTGTTGAGTTATTGCAATAATTTTCTCGTTTTCCTGCCCAACGGTCCTTTTAAGTAACCAGAGCGACATTCTAACCTCCTTATGCGTGTCGTGTGTGACACTGGCTGCAAAACCCTCGCTCGCCATGACACTGATGGGGTCAGCTTGAGAAGCCCACTGGAGCCGCCTTGGCCGCTAATTAGAGAAACCTATTTACGATCTTTATGGTCGTATTTTTTTTAATGTTCAGAGAAGCAAATAAATTATCCTTTCATTCCAACGAGTATTTAAAAACAAAAGAGATACAACGCAGTTTTGTTGCAAAAATTTAGAACATACCTACACTGCACTACAGTGTTTCGAATAGTCTTACTGTTTCTGTTACAAAATATGTCCAAAACATCAGGTACTTTTTTAAAAAGGCGAGGGCGAAGGCTGAGGCTTTCTTTATGCCGTGTGGTGACGGCAGAGTAGAATACAATTGTCACCACCCCAAATCTCTCCCGTGGGTGTCGTACAAGGCGACTAAGGATAAATCAGCGATGAGGAATGGGCAGCAGCGTTCCTCTTATACCACCTAGCAATAGTACTGCAACTTTTGTGCCCGATAAATGGCAATAGGCTCGCCACCTATTACATGGGACCTAACATAATTGGCGAAACGTGGCTGCTAGTTCACCTCTGCCTACCCCTTCGGGGATATAGGCGTGATTTATGTATGTATGTAGGCTTTCTTTATTATCGCCCGAGGTAAGATCATATTTTTATGTCACCCCCTGACCATGAAGTGGGATTTTCCGTTGCGTACGCGTAGCGGAAAAGTAGGTGTTCCCATTTTATTTCTCCGCTCGCAAACTAAAAAGGATTTATTATAAGAAACTCTTTGAAAAAGATATTGACGCATTTCCACTTTCACTTCCATCCGTACCCTACAATAGAAAGTTCCCATTCCCCTGATACGTAACGTGCGTTCTGTAATGGGACCTAAATAAAGCTTTCCATACAAAAAGAATCCCACAATTATTTACCCGTCACATGAGATCGCGTCGTGTACTTACCTACTACAATATTTGTTCTGGCTCCATTGTACTCAAGTATCGGCGTGGTGTGAATATTATCTTAATTCGTGAGCTTACCGTTAAAGGGATTTCATTCATAGCTCCGTGTCAAAAGAACACTGCTTAAAATGTAGTGCTGCTCGTTGTAGATACTATTTCATCATTCCTTTTTACGTGGCTTAGGCTAGAGATCTGATTATTCTAATGTTATCGTAACAATCGTATCCTAATAGTGTTTCAATAGCCTTCTGACACAGTTACTAAACCAGAAAACAACAAATGCTTATGTTATAGTCCGAAAAGTTACTGCGCGACCTCCCTGCGGTGATGGGGGTGATGCGGGGAGGGGCTAGTTTTCCCTCCTCCCCTCATCACCCGCCCTCGCCATCATCTAGAGTGCCCCGTCCCCGCCACCGTCTCTCACCCCGCAGGAACGTCACGCCCGAACTTGTCGAACTATAGACTAATCCTCTTAAACCACCCAGCAATATACTGCGATAAATGGCAACAGGCTCACCACCTATTACATGCTGGTCAGCCAGACAGTCAGCCGAGAAACGCCCACTGTTGGACATAGGCCTCCCCCAAAAATCTCCCAACCGATTGGTCTTCGACTCTTGGGGAGCTCGCTAGCGCAGTGGCATAGCCTGCTCGGCTTGCGGTTGCGCAAACTAAGCAATGTTCGCTAAGGCCGGTCATAGGATGGGTGTCCAAAAATTTATTATCTCAAGTTCCACCGTGCTTCGAAAGGCACGTTAAGCCGTTGGTACCGGCCGCATCTGCAGTCGCTAATACCCACGAACCCGCACTGGGCCAGCGTGGTGGGTTATGGCCCAATCTCCCTTTATTCTTCCATCCATAGGGAAGGCCCGTGCACCAGCTGTGCGGACATTAAAGGGCTGGTGATGATGATGATGATGTTTTTGTTGTTTCAGGTGGCCATTCCGAACGCGACTAGTGATAATTTTGGGTTAACCACACCGGGGTCTGGAGTCACTGACTTACAAGTAAGTAGATCACGACTTGGGTACCTATTAGATATGAACAGAGCCATAAACAATATGTAACTGTAATTAAAGTTAATGAGTACTTAATACAAAAAATGTCAATTAAAAACTAATCGCTATTCTTTCCTTGTCTATGGTCTAGTTATCTGAAGTGTCTGAAGTGTGTTGTATCTGCACACTGATCGTTCATGTAAGAGTAAGAAAATGAAGGGGCGTTCCTTTTAAGATTAGATGATCTCTACAGGCTGAAATAGACCCTAAAACAATCGACGGAATAGGGCCCTTTATTGCGTGATTGCTTGCAGGCCTTCCTGATCGAAGTACTGGTCACATTCCTCCTGGTGCTGGTGGTGCAGGGCGTCTGCGACGGGAGCCGCAGTGACGTGAAGGGCTCGGCGCCTCTAGCCATCGGCCTCACAATCACCGCCTGTCATGCCGCTTGCGTACGTAAAGTTGTTTAAAAGAAAATAAGTATCGTTTATTCATATAAAGTATCCATATGGCGAGATTCCACCAGTGTGCTGAACAGTGAAAGTCCATACAAATACGCTGTGCCGCACAGTTGGAACTGCACTAGTGGAATCGCGCCTTTACATAGACAGTCATGAATCGTCAAATAAATGCGTTGAACATTGGAATCGTGTGTGTCAAAGAAAATCGGTTTCCAATATGCAATGCATAAGCTACGTTATATCAATCGTGAATACTGCCCAGCCTGAGCCTATACATATAAGCCAAACCCATATCTTTAACAAAATTCATTAAGGGCCTGTTTCACAATCGACAAGTAAGTTCTAAGTAGCTTACTTCGCAGATTATTTGACAGTTGTAATATGAAATTTAAATCAATTGAACTGCAAAGTAAGCTACTTCGAACTTACTTATCGATTGTGAAACAGGCCCTAAGTGTCGTGTAGTGACGGCCGAGCAGAATACAATTGTCACCACCCCCCAATTTTACCTGCGGGTGTCGTACAAGGCGACTAAGAGTTAAGTAGCTTTCCTCTTATACCACCTAAAAGTGCCCGCCCTCTATTGCATGGGACCTAACATAATTGGCGAAACGTATTCACATCTGCCTACCTTTTGGGGATAAATAGGGCGTACATTTAAATATTTGGAAAAATAATTAGTTTCTGTATACGATACCCAATATCTTTTTATAGCATTGAATTTATAAGGTAAACGCTAGTAATAGTAGTTCAATGTTTTATAGGTAAAATTTGGACGAATATTGGTATTGGTATTGTATACTATTACTTGACGTTGTAAGTTATTGACATCTTTCAATTTCCAATTATTAATTAATTTAAATTACTTTTATATAAAGGGAGGAAAAAACCTGACTGAGTTTCTTGCCCGTTCTTCTCAGGACAGGGCCTCCTGGTAGTTTGCGAACGGATGGCGTAAATTTCTTGTCTTGACGATTCATGAGTGTATTGTAATCATACCAGATATGAATAAACGAATTTTGATTTGATTGATTTGATTTGATTTGTATCGGAGTCTTTTTGTGTGCACAGGTCCCGTTCTCTGGATCGAGCATGAATCCGGCGCGCTCCTTTGGGCCCGCTCTGGTCATTGGTCACTGGAGTTCGCATTGGGTAAGTTTTGTCCTAAAACAGTATTGTACTGTCAACTTTTTTTTGAAGACCTAACCTAAGCTGTCGGCATTTACAGCATCTATCGGGTTCTTGAGGAGAGCCGCACAGGAAATGTCAACAGCACCACATCAAATTGTGCTCTACATCTAGCATGTTAAGGTTGAAAAGCTCTTGCTCTCAAGCTCTTCATCTTCATTTCAGTGACGAGAAGGGCCCAAGATGATATCGAGCTTCACCTGGAATCCTCTACTACAAGGGGCTGACTATCTTAACATGAATGATAATTTCCGGAACACAATCATAATGCTGTTAACATTATTATTCAGGGGACATCTTGATAAGATGGCTGGAGCTAGCCAGGCGAACTTTAAAAAAAATCCTACTATCAACCAAACCGAGTACAAATTTGAGGGGATCGAACCCGGGACCTCGAGGTCTAATTCCTGTGGGCGAACCTCTAGACCACACAAGCGAATAAGGAGACCGTGAGAGTTAAAGCATACCTATGTAATTGATACCGATAGTGTGAACACGTCGATTGTTACAAAAGTACGATAAATAAATTGTCAATTAGAAAAAGCACCGGTCCAGCGTCTAGTGAATGCGACGATGGTAGCCAATCACTGTTCCCAGCGTAGATCACGAGCCAATTAGTGAAGCTACACTTTCACCTCCGGATATCCTACCGATACTAATCACGTAATATTCAGAAAGTGGCGATACTAGGTGCGATAAGCTTTTGCAACACGCATTCGGCTGCAATGTGAAAAAAAAACATTGACGTCTATGTACATTTCTCGCCATCTTATACAGGCTGAGTTTAGTTTTTAATTTCAATAGCTTTAGCCTAAGTTGGATTAATCCGACCAAAATTTTTGTGTTCTTCGCTAGGGTGGTATGGTACGGCACATATCGAAGTGAAAACGAAAAAAATTGTTGGATAAATCTTACTTGAGCGGCAGCGATATGTATTGGGCAGCAGCGTTACACTTATATTATTTAGCTAGCATACACTGCGATTTACGCGGCCGATACATGGCAATAGGCTCGCGACCTATCACATGGGCCCTATCCTAATTGGCGAACCGTGGGTGTTGTTTCACCTCTACTTATATACCCGTTTGAGTGATTTGTGGATATATGGGTGATTTGTGTATGTATATTTCCATACCTGATGTATCCAATCAATCCAATGGCCGTGTAACTATTACTGTATTGTCACGCATATTAGTACCTTATTAATATAAATATTAGTTCCTCTAGACAATTAGCTAATGCAACAGTATGTTAATAAGTATAACCTTTGTCACTACTTGCAAGTAAATCTTAAGATAGGAACGTAAGAAGGTACTAAGTGTCTCGGAAGGGCCGGCGTTTTGATAACGGAATATTGAACTTAATTCTTTCATAGCTTTATTTTTGTTTAGTTAAAGTAGGACTAATTTTAACTCTCACTCCCTAGTTCTCCCAATATTTTGTTTTTTTATTTACCATAAATCAAACTGCTCAGAATGTCATCTGGATCAAATCAAAATAAAATTAATAAATAGAGGCAACTATATTAACTAACAACTAATTATGTTAGGTCCCATGTAATAGGTGGCGATCTTGTTCTCTGCCTACCCCTTCAGGGCGCTTAGGGGATATAGGCGTGATTTATGTATGTATGTATGTAACTTGTTAATCATCTGCCTATGTTTAACAAAAACAATATAGAAACAAAAATAACAGTTGGAACTACATATAGTTGTGCAAATACTATACAAAATGTTTAGCTGTAGTGATCCCATTCGAACAATACGATTTCACAGTTCCGACACGCAAAAGAGTAATTACCGATGTTAGTGAGAAACCATTAATTTTACACACTGTAATAATCAATAGGCTATATAACGTTAAGTAATAACAGAGATTGTAACAAAAAGAAAGTAACTTCTAAGCCGCCTGATATAACACTAACTATTATGGAGAGCTCTAGATTTTTCTCTCCAAGTATCAATTTCACCAAACAACTATCATTCTAAGCTAATGTTTGTATAGGTACGTATCTTTATAACACGTCCTTTATCTAATAAGTAATTTCACTTCCTAATGTTTTAGAATAGACTCGTTAGTCGACTGACGATAGTTTTATTTTAATACTCTCTATTACGACATTGTATTACCAAAATTACATTCATCGCATGCTTGCCTGGGAACGAAAAAATTACGTAGAATTTGCCAGTCCCGATTCATCCCATGGGTGTCTTAAAAGTCGACTAAGAGGGATTGCCCCGTGGAGGCCAATAAGCACCTTGGGGCATCAACAACAGCATACCCAAAGAGGGTTAGTGTCAGGCAGGCGGCCGGTTGTAAAACTTAAGCCAAAACCTAGAGCAGTATGGATTGGAATGTTGTCATTCCAATCACTCTCTCCGTTTATCGGTCCTACCTGTATAATTACTGCGATTAAAGTTACTGATATAAGCTGGCGAATTGTTACTATCCTCTGCCTACCCCTTAGGTGGAAAAGGCGTAATATGATGTGTGTAGGTACTTAAAAATGTTTTACCAAATCTCATAATAATCGATCCGTAAATTAGTTGAGTTTGAGTCTCAGATTAAAAAAATATTAGTCAAGCTGTAATCCAATGTTAAGGGGTTGCCCTTGGACTGTAGGCTCTATTGTAGACTCAACAGCACGTCACGTTACGACGAGTGCCTAAGTACAATTATTTTATAGACTTTGTGCTATACCTACATTGGCCGGCAGAGTAGAATACAATTGTCACCTCCCCAAATCTCTCCCGTGGGTGTCGTACAAGGCGATTAAGGATAAATCAGTGATTAGGAATGGGCAGCAGTGTTCCACTTATACCACCTAGGCCAGCAATGTACTGCGACTTTATAGGCTCGCCACCTATTACACGGGACTTGACATAGTTGGCGAAACGTGGGTGGTAGTTCACCTCTACCTTCTTCGGGGATATAGGCGTGATTTATGTATGTATGTATGTGTAGATCACCTACGTCGAAAAAGTTAAGGTATGTTGTAGATGTAAAGTCTAACGTCCTGCACAACGTAAGCCTAAGAATAAAATAAAAATATGATGTAACCATATAACGTATCATTATGAGGGTATCATGAATCGTCAAAGAAATACGTTAAACATTGGAAACGTAGTGTGTGTCAAAGGCAAAAGATTTCAAATATTTAACATGATAGCTACGACGCGCGGCGTCCTTTCGTCCCTTGCCTTGTTCTGAGAAGATCGGGCAAAGATGTAGTAGCATTGTTAGAAAGTTTCCCGAGAAATCGCCTTCGCAGCTTCCACTGGCCACAATGGGAGCCCTAGCCTCACGCGAGCAACTAATGTATTTTTTTCTGGCCGTCTTCATTATTGAGATTTATACGCTGAGTAACCACAATAGCGATCAGTAGATACACCGAGCGTTGTACTGCCACAAAGTGAGTTATAACATGAAGGTTGTATACTCGATTAGATTTCTCTTACGAACCGTCTTCTCTACGTCTTGAGTTTTCACCTTTGCGGTTCAAATAGGCAATTTGTTTTAGATATCCATCTAGATCTGTGGAGATAACTCTTGCGCACTATGAAATGATTATTAGCCAAACAATTTCTTGGAACATTTTGTTTATGTTTGCTTTGATCTAAGGCTTGTTTAACCTGGCTAGTTATCGGGAATTAGCAGCGGGTTAATTAGCAGTATTTTATCTACAATGTTAGGTAATACTTTGATCTAAATGTTTAAAGCATGAGTAGGACATCTGATTCGTCCCTTCTCAAAATTAATTGAAATAAACGTAAAATATAAATATGTATATTTATCTACCTATGAATAGGAAAAATAATTACCACCACCATTTATGTATGACGTATTATATTATGTATGTAGGCTAGCTAATAATTCTAGATTGGATTTAATGAAATTGTTCCTTTGCGATTATGTACTTATTTGCGATTCAACAGTCTCTCACAACGAAATCTTTTAGCGACTGACACTATCTTCAAAGCTAATGGTACCTTTATTGGCAGGTATACTGGGCGGGTCCGCTGCTTGGCGGGGCTGTGGCTGGTCTGTGCTACAGGTGGGTGTTCCGCGTCGGCAAGAAGGGCGACTCCGGCTCCTACGACTTCTAAGCGACCACGAAACGTCTCGATTTGACCGCACGAGTCATCATTGCCTAATTACCTGAGATTAGCAATTCCATACTCGGACTTATCTTTAACCAATCTATCTTTTTTCTAATTCATCTTTTTACATTGGTTGACTATGACTTTCTGCTGATATGAGAACTGTTCGATGGATCACCGGAAAGTTGATTGCACTTGAATGTTTTGAAAATACCTCAATCCTGTTGTGATGACTTGGTTGTTCTTATGCGAAAATTCAATATTTTATATCTGTAGTGTTTTAACACAAAAAATTACGATGATTTTTGTTGAACGCTGTAGATGTTAAAAGCCGATAAAAAATAAGACGGTGTGAAATTTTTGAACTCTTTTGAAATTAATTTATATGTTTTGGTTTATGTAAAATACTATATTGATTAGTTAACCCTATTGAAAATCAGAGCAAGAGTAGTAGGATAAAATGTAGTCGTGAAAAATGTTGATATTCGCGAGGTACCTAATGCATAAAAAGGTCTATTGCATAATCACACCCCTGCTACGAAAATGATTGAAATTGATATCGCGATGAAGTCAGAGTATGGAGAGTCTATTTTGTTAAAAAAAAACTGGCGAATATACAGTTGCGCCATCTGATTTAATATATTGCAAGTTTTGTTTGCACGGTAAATCGACTGAAATTTAACCCATTAATATTAAGACTACGTACTATTAATAAGCTTCCAATTAAAATTCGAAACAGTTTTCCTAATAAATATTTTGTAAAACATCGCCTGAGATTCGTAGTTTTAATATTGATTGATTAAGAAATGGAAGGAAAATCATAATTGAAAGTTGAACTTTCCTTGTTAGAATTGTTTTAGTTCTTAAAATACAAGAACTTGTCGAATACAAAACTTAATTCAACAACAATTGTTCACTTCTACGCTCGTTAAATTATTCAGTGTTTAAAAGTGAATTAATTAGACGAATTGTAAAAAAGTCAAAGATATATTTCTGATACGAAAATAATTTTGTTGAAAATTCTGATGGGGTGAATTGAAAACGAAAAAGAAAATTCGGATAAGTTTATTGTTTGTTATAATTTTAGTAGAAATATTCCAATATTGTAGGTTTATGAAATGGCGTTAAGAGGTAGCTTTAAAATACACTGGTTAATTTTGTTACGTTAAAAAATTATTAAAAACATACAGTTGTATTGTTGTCACTTGTCTCATATAAGAGATTAAATTGTACAACAGATTCTTCAATTCATCCTGGAGCATGTAAAATATATGAATTGTGTAAGATAATGTTAAATAGGGTTTAAACAATACTACCTAAGGCTATTTATATAAATTATGTGAATAAAGTACCTACCTATGTTAAGTTAATATTAAATTAAAATGTTCACCACATATTATCCGAAGCTATAGGGATTGACATAGTAGTCGCACGGGTTTATATTAATATGTGATTGTATGTGTGGCATAAATCCCTATTATTTGAAATAAATAATGGCTATTGAAAACAATGTGCAGTTTTAATTTTTACCAGGTTGCTTAATATATTTCCCTAACAAATAGTATCTTACTGGCTGGTTTTACTTATCACATGAACGCAATGTTAACAACTTGCGATATTAAGCTACTTTCTTTTTATAAGGTGAAAGGAAATTTACTATTTTTTGATCATTTTTATCAAATAAAGAGATATAACACCGTGTGGTGAAAAGAATATAATCGTCACCTCCCCAATCTCTCCCGTAGATGTCTGTACAAAGCGACTAAAAACAGCTAACGAGTAGTTAACGATGAATGGGCAGCAGCGTTCTTCTGTAGGTACCTATACCATAAAGCACAATAATGCTAATTACGTGACGGCAGAGTAGAATACAATTGTCACCACCCCAAACCTCTCCCGTGGGTGTCGTACAAGGCGACTAAGGATAAATCAGTGATGAGGAATGGGCAGCAGCCTACCTATCACCTAGCAAAGTACTGCGACTTTTGTGCCCGATAAATTTTATTTTTTATTTTATTTTATATTAAAGGAAGACTAACAGCTATTAATACACACTAGTAGCATACAATAGGTAACATACAGCTAAAAAAAAGTCTCCACAAATAACTACAAGTTACAAAAAAAAAACTATGAGCAAAAAAACACCCTTAGTGACACAATAAATACACTAAAAGTATTAAAATTTAACTTTAAAAATATTAACTTAAATATGAATTAGACTGACTCAGCAATCGCCTGGTGTGAATCACATTTGTATTAAAAATGTCTATGTCAGAATTGTTAACAATCCTATTCATCCTACCGCTCGACCGGCCTATAAACGCGTTCCGTCTGTAATTTGTTCCTGCATACGGAATGCTCAATAAGTTGCAATGTCGCAATTGTTTGACTGGTGGGACCCTTAAAGATATTAGAGACAGCAATTCAGGACAGTCGAGATGACCACTTGTAATTTTTAACATAAATATAATGTCAGCTATATCACGGCGTTTAGAAAGAGTAAGAAGGTGATGCTTCTCACATAGCTCATGGTAATTTTCAGAGTTATATTTTTGATTGGTACGGAAACATAAGAATTTAATAAACTTACATTGTATCTTTTCAATACGCGAGATATATGTATTATATCTTGGATTCCATACCTGAGACCCGTATTCTAAATGGCTTCGAACGAATGAGCAGTATAAAATTTTGAGTTTTAATTTGCTTAAAATCCTTTGATATGCGCATTATGAACCCCATAGATTTGGAAGCACGGGAAACTATATGATCGATGTGAGCATCAAATAAGAGCTTCGAGTCATGGTGAATGCCTAGATCCCGATTGCTAAACACCCTCTCCAGTATCACATTGCCCAGTCTGTAATTAAATTTTAATGTGTTACGTTTACGTCCAAATGTAATGACATTGCACTTCAAAGGGTTTAGATCAAGATGATTAACCAGACAGTAACCCTCAAGCCTAAGCAGATAAATCGCAAAAGGCTCGCCACCTATTACATGGGACCTAGCCTAATTGGCGAAGCGTGGGTGTTAGTTCACCTCTGCCTACCCCTTCGGGGATATTGGCGTGAATTATGTTATGTATGTGTATGTACGTGCTTGATATGTGGCAATACAGGCTAACCCCCTATTACTAAAAACCTAAAATACCTAATTGGCGAAACGTGGGTGTTAATTCACCTCTGCCTACCACTTCGGGGATAAATAGACGGGATTTTTAAATGTGATTAATGTAACAATCGTATCTCAATGGTGTTTCGATAGTATTACTTTTTGAGACAATAATAAATAACGTGCCCCGTTTACAAAAAAATACAGTTTAATTTCCAAAACTTTTGCAATATGTAGGTATCTACTAGGTAGCTATAATATTAATTATGGTTGGCGTCATCCGTGCACTGGATGTAGGTAGGTAAGGTAGGTAAGTAATAGTTCAACTTCAGTGTCTGACTACGAAAGCCACATGTGCCAAAACAATAATTATACTTGTAAATTAGGCTGTGTAAATGCTACAGTTAAGAATGACGCCATTGGATACAATGATTGCATTACAAAATTAAACTTTGACTAAAGCGCTAGTAGGTAAGATACCTGCAATTATCACAATACCCAGGTGTTGATAGGTTAAGTTGCTAGCATAATGTTGACTTGAATAGTTTGCATATTATAACTAATTATAATACTTGATTTCCGATGCCTTTGGGTTATCCAACGAGATTAAAAATACATACATACATAAAACACGCCTATTTATTCCCGAATGGGTAGGCGGAGGTGAATTAACACCCACACTTCCCCAATTATGTTAGAGCCTTATGGAATAGGGAGCGAGCCTATTTCCATCTATCAGGCCCATAAATCACAGTATACCAGGAGACTTTTTGGTCACTGCAAATATTTTTTTGGAATTCGTTCAGACCATCAAACTGAACTAATATCACCATGGGAGCAACTCCAAATTCACGAAAAAATATCTGCTGTTTCATACAAAATGATAATACCTACTTGGCCCAAATGTATGAAATAGCTGTTATTTTTTTTGGAGTTGCTCCCAATTTGTTCAGTTTGATGGTCTGAACGAATTTCAAAAAATATTTACAGTGACCAAAAAGTCTCCTGGTATTGCAAGGTGCTTTAAGAGAAACGCTGCAGCCTATAACATACTCGTCGCTGTCCTAAACTATAGTCGCCTTGTGTACCACCACCTCGGGAGAGATTGGGGGTAGTAACAATTGCATTCCGCTCTGCCGTCACCATACGGCACATTATCAATAACTAATTAGATGGCCGGCCGGGTTGTTCGAATGATACGCCGGCTGTTTATGAAAAATGGAATAAAACTGCACCTTTGTGTCACAGAAAAAATATGGGCGGACATGGATATTTATTTTAATATAAAATTATCTATTAACAGTAGAGGTAATCAGTAACAATGTATTTTCTCAACTACCACACTATCATTGCGGTTTGTGTGTGTAGTGGTAAGTAATGTTTACAATAATATTTCAAATGAATTACAAAGACATATTATTACAGCTATTAATGGATTTATCTAGAATAATAAGCAGTACACTAATCATTTTATGATTTATTACTACCTGTTTCTGTGTTATGTGATAACATTTCCAAATACATATCTATATATAATGATTTTATTACAGGATGTCAGTCGATAGAGATGTAGACGTGTGAAAGTCTCACATTTTTCCAAGCAGTTTCCTACCTTATCATATTTAACATGAATAACATGAATTGCACAATCTATTTTGGGACATTGATAGTGGTACAATTCTTGTAATTCCCCATGTCAATACAATTGTGTACGCTAGTGTGCGTGTCTGACGGAGCGATATTTTTTAGCATTTGTATTTATTAGCGGCTTTAGATCTCACACACTACGTACTTACATCGCCCTTGCCTTCGTGAATTGTAAATACTGTAACCTAAGCAACAGCGTTCTTCATAAACCACCCTAGCATAATACTGCAAACTGCGATCACCTTCACGATAGATGGCAATAAGCTCGCCAACTATTACATGGGTGTTAATTGACCTCTGCCTACGGCTACCCTAGGATAAATAGGTGTAATTTATGTACTTGTGAAGGTCGTTTGGTAGAAAATTGGTAGAATATTTATACAGCTTGGCAAAAATTGGCTGCGGTGACAGATAGAACTAGGTAATTGTTATTAATTTGTAATAGCAAAACTAATTTGCTGTGAACTCTGGTAAATTCAATTGTCAATTTTTTCGATAACTTTGCGATTTATTTGTACTATTCTAGTTTATTAGCTTCAATTTAACGGATATCAGACTAAAAATAAACAAAACAATAAAAAGTGGCACCCTTATTTTATCCAAACTCTTTTTGCCAAGCTGTATTTCGATCAAGAAATTAGTTGTTTCTCCCTAAACTAGGTCTCTGTAACACACTGACACCGTCAAAGCGATGATGACTCGCCCTTGAACGTCGCGAGCGCATTTTTAATGTGATCTGTGCATTGCGCAGGCGCCGGTGATATGTCGCTCGCGATTAGCGCGCGGGAGTCACGACGCTTGCGCAAGCGCAGCGTAAGGGTACATTGGATCGTGCCTCTTTATACATGTCAATGTTAATCGAAATACCGAAAATAGCAACGGCATAGCTAGGTAGTACTCACTGATTTCTAAATCACGTGGGCTTAACTACTTTAAAAAATATTAAATAGACTACTTAAAATTAAGGAATGGGTGGGTAAAATACGGAAATCGGCGATAAGTAGATAACCGCTCATTTTGGAAATGTTAGTTGCCTAGTTTAGGTTATCACAATCCGTGATGGTATTCCATTCCAGAACGAATTACACGTAATTTTCAACAGCAGCCGAAAATTATTTGCATTGCAGTTGCTGCAATGCGAATAATGTTCAGTTGCTTAGGGCGCTCGGCTTGCGATTGCGTAAACTAAGCAATGTTCACTAAGCCCAGTTATTGGATCAGTGACCAAAAATATATTATCTTGAGTCCCTTCGTGCTTCGGAAGGCACTTAAAGCTGTTGGTCCCGGCTGAATATGCAGTCGTTGGTCGTCTTTGGGTAATAACGATACCCACCAATCCGCACTGGGCCAACGTGGTACAGTGAGGACATTTCAGTGCTGCCTCCACACAGGACGTGGAGAAAATTTACTTGCGGGAAAAGAAAATATTTTCCTCTCGCTCTAACTAAATCCCGAGACATAACAATGTCAAGTGGTGGAGAGAGATTTTGTGCACGTCCCGTAGGTACTAGGCCTACTGGTCATCATTGGCCTATAACAGTTTGACATGTAATAACGTAACTTAGTAAATGGTCCCAGGGACATTACATTACAGTATTAATATGGTCAACCAAAACTATAATTTTGTCAGCAAATGTTTACTAGACTAGGTACTAAACACTTTCACAGGAACATTAAAAAATAAAA
The DNA here is from genome assembly GCA_963931975.1 of Cataclysta lemnata. NCBI lineage: Eukaryota > Metazoa > Arthropoda > Insecta > Lepidoptera > Crambidae > Cataclysta > Cataclysta lemnata. Next base: position 3,749,353 of record OZ008342.1, read on the forward strand.
GACAAACATTTTAAAGCGAAAACTATATATTATATTAAAATAAAACCAAAAATACGATTATAATTGAAGCACCGAATACTACACAATGCAAACAGAGTAATGGGCAGCCACACTGTAGGATTTCATCGGATCATTGTTAGCGACATATATTAATGTGTATTATTTATTCAGGGGCCTTGACCCCAAGTGGTGAAAGGAACTGTCGACTGTTCGTCTCTTTCGAGCCTCGTTGATGCTATTTGACAAATTGAACTGTATCAATCGTGCACGCCTGGCCGACTATTGAGTACTGGTAGCCTAGACAAGTTCTCGTACATTTGTTGACATAACAATCGCCATGTTGTTTTTGTTATTTATAATCTAGTATTAACAGGAACATTAGGGTGGTGTATAGACACAGCCCCTGAGCGTCTCAAATAAAATAAAATCACACAAAAATTATATAAAATGCAAGTGTCTAAATTGTTAAGTCATAATAACACACCAAGCTTTAAGGCAAAAAATTATATATTTGAGTAAATAGGTCCTCGAGTACGACCAGCCTGATGGAGACAGCTCAAAATGCATATAGTTTTTTTTAAGTGCATATCACTGTACGATGACTAATTTATTTAGTGTATTTAAAGGACCAGCAGAAAATCAATTAAGCGCGGACGAACCTAAATAGTAAAACCATTTTGTATAATCAACCAATTTAACCAAGTAATAATGAAAATTACAATACAGTATATACTACATTCAATCTATATTTTCTATAGCGGAGTTAGGATACATGGGTACATTATAAATATAATAACCACCTAGGTGGAATTTGTACGACAATTATTTTTATGTATTAATCATTCCTGTCCTATTAAGTAACAAGCAGTCAAAGTAAGAATTCGTAAAGAACCGATCTCGGTGATTATACGGTTAATTTAATTAACGCGAATTGTAGTAAAAAATTATACAATATTCAGCTATATAATTTCTGAATCTAAATACATTTCTTAAAGGACTGTTTAAGTAATAATATTGATTGAGTAATCTGTGTGTGTTTGAGACTTTTCATTTCTAAACATAATTACGTCTCTAATAAAACAACTATTACGGATTTCACAATGCGGATATTGTATTTAGGTGTTTAATCTAAAATACACGTGAGCAAAATCCTTAAATGGTGCATTATTTCAACTACACAGTTCCCGTGGCAGTCAAGTAAGCAGTACATAATTATGTCGCAATGAATAACAATATATGTCTGTGTCAGTAATCATATTGGTTATATGGTGTTTATGTGTGTATGTGAGAAGTACATAAGTATGTCGCAATAAATGACAGTCTTTCTGTGTCAGTATTTCTATTGGTTAATGGTGTGTGTTTGTAAGTGTGTGTGTGTGTGTGTGTGTGTGTGTGTGTGTGTGTGTGTGTGTGTGATATGCACATACGGGCCTGCGGTCGCGTCAGGTGGGCATACACTGAGCATGTGGGAGACAGTGCGACACGGGGGGCCGGCCTCAGGGCAGCGCGTCGAGCGTCGCCTGCAGCATGGCGTCGGGCTCGCCCACTTCGGCCAAGAGCCCGGCCGCGTCGCAGAACTCGGCCAAAGACGCGCACGGCAGCAACTCGTCCGTCAAAGTGCTCACGATGCGCTCGGCCGCCTTCGCGTTGGCCTCGTCGTTGTGACGGATGTACTCGGCTAGTTTCACCGGCCACTGCTCCACCGTTGTCGCGGTCACGTTCTGCCGGTTGGAACTCAGGGTTACCACCAACGGTAAAATAGAATTTGATTTTTTGAGTAATATAATATACGTATACGTTTAATACTGTACATGGTCGTCGTTATCAAATGACCTTGGCTTATTTAGAAGCTCTGTAAGTTCTGTGCTGAGACGTGATTAACTGGCCGCAAATTAGCGACAAGACTCGCTGCTTTATTACAAAAAAAATGATTAGAAAATTGATTATTCCTTGTTACAACAATTATGAAATTCTTAAATAAAAATCAAAATAATAAATTTAAATCTAGTCGATAGATGCCAGTACTACAGCAGTAAGGCTAAGTTTCCATAGAAGCGGAGCCGAGCTGATACTTACAAAAATTGACCAATGAAATTGCTCAAATCACACGTCTCATCTCCGCTCCGCAATATCATTAGTAAATTTTTGTTAGTCTCAGCTCAACTCCACGCAGCTCCGTTTCTATGGAAACGCAGCCTAACACACGCCCTTGGCATACCTTGAACATGACGTTGTACAGCAGATCGATGAGGGCGACGAACACCGCGTAGGGCTTGTAGTCCGACCAGGGCCTGGGGGCCCGCTGGTCCGCCGCCAGGGCCCGCAGCGGCGGCCCGCCGGGCACGAGCGCGCGCGCATGGCCCACCACCAGCATGCGCTTCAACATCTCCACGCGAGTCGTCTTCCACCTGGCACATGAGTCGGTATTCAATAATACAATACTTATTGCCGCACTCAGAGACGTCAATTAACTTTAATGAGTATTTAATGTCAAAAATTTTCATTCAAATCAAGGCCATAGACCCGGCAAGAATAGCGGCTAGTTTTGAATTGTCATTTTTTTGACGTTAAGTACTCATTTACGTTATTTGACGTCTCTGAGTGCGGCAGTTACACTCGTTGTCTAGCCTTAAATAAATAACAAGTCTCACCATTCAATATAATAAGGTTTCTACACTTAGTTACACACACCATCACTAACCCTATAAAATCTCAGAACACAGTATTCGCCTGTTTGAAGTTGGTTCAAATAAGTTCTTATGTGTTAATTTTATCTATCACTGCCAATCAGTAGGTTACATGTCTCTCCCTCCATCTCCCAACCACATTCCCTTGGTCTTTTCCTCTCCTCCTGTCACTCTCTCAATCTCTGTCTCTCTCACTCTCTCCATTGCGTACCAGCCCTCCTCACTTTGACTACATTGCTAACATCTACTGATAATGCTTTAATTTTCCCACCCTAACCTACTTATTTAGTAGGAGAAACATTAGCAAACGTTTCGTTTATAGTTTCGGTGATTCACAAAATGATGTAGGCACTAGGCGCTGACCTGGCATGTGGCAGCAGCAGGAATGCCATGACAGCGAAGTAGAGCGGCCCGTCCGCTTCATGTGCCGACTCCAGCTGACGAGCGCCCGCCCAGGCCAGGGCCGCATCCAGCGCGGACAGCTCGCGCGTCGCCACACGACTCCTGGGAACATAATGCATGCTTCAAATACACTAGTACAATGTCGAGTTTATCAGATACCACAGCATAACTTTATACATTAAAAACATTTGTACTTAAAGTATATAGATAAGTTTCAAGAATGTGCCAGCCCCGATTCATCCAAGGGTGTCGTAAAAGTGGACTTTGGGAGATTGCCCGGTGTAGACCAATAGACACCAACAATTGCTGTTGTTGGTGGTTTTCCCAAAGGGGGTTAGTGTCAGGCAGGGGGCCGGCTGTAAATCCTAAGCCAAAACATTGAGCAGTGTGAATGTTGTCATCCCGATCACTATCCGTTCATCGGTCTCTCGGCATGGTCCTCCCATCTCTTTTCTATACATTCATTCATCACTAGCATATATTCATCAATAGATTGGCCTCTTGGCTAGGGGGGCTGGACAGGAAGAAGATGACAAATTACGGCGAGTAAAATAAGGCCCCTTTCATTCTTCGGCGTGAACCGGTCGACCGGCGCATTTTATATGAAGCTACGCAACCGGCCGCACGCAAAACAAAAGCAACTATGAAACTTCATACAAATAGGCATGATGACAAATTTTAAAAAACTACACCATGTTTTCTTACGAATCTACTTTACCCAAAATAAATTATATTTTTGTAAAAACTTTCGATTTTCATAGAAAAAACATGTTTTGAATAATGCAAGCAATGGCGTCTGTGTGACGTCACTATTCCGTAAAAAGGCCAGTTTCTATATTAACCTAAGGAATTTGATTGGCAAAAATAATGTCAAAATGGAGATAACTAAATAATTACGTCACGCGGCGTTTTAGCAAATATGGCGGATCGCTAAGTTTTGTACTTTTATTTTTATAAAATAAATATCAATCACAAGTATAATCTAAAAACAAGTGACTAATAACGAATCTCCTTATCCTAAATTATTATAAATCATTATATCAGTGATTCTTTGTTAGTGTCGTCATCCCTATTGTGGCACATAAGTACTGACGTGTTGATGACGTAGAGCGCCATGTGCACCAGCGCGGGCACCAGCTGCATGTTGGAGAGCGGGCCGCCGCCGCCCGTGTCGTCGTGGAAGGTGCGCCCGCGCGCGAACCGCAGCACCAGCAGCTTCAGGTCGTGCACGGTGCACGTGTGCCCGATGTCCCGGTGCGCGGTGCACTCCTGGAAGAGACCGGTGTTATGTACACGGTCATCATATCCATCACTTGCCCCAATGTGGGTTGGTGGTTGGTAAACAGTGACAATAACTTCTAAAGGCCGAACATTAGTAGATTACATTCTAAGGGCGATAAAACAAAGTCCTATTTGACATAAATATGCGATCTGAGACTTTCTTCTTTATCGCTCAAAGTGAAATCATAGTTTGTTTTCTTACATACAATATAGGCAGGACACAAAAAAAAAATCTTGTTTACCCGCTAACTCAGTAGTCATTTATGGTAGCTTTAAAAAAAAACTATCCATCTTTAATCCTATATTCTTCTTATACTATGTCCATCAACTTAATCACCAAAATTTTACTAATTGGGCATTGGTTTATTGAACACGGCTGCATCTAGAATCGTTAATACCCATGACTCCATACTAGACCAGAGTGGTCATTCTCTCTATACATTCTGCCATTCATACGGAATGTCTGTGACCCAGCAGTGCGGCCATTTAGGGTGATGACGATGAAAATTTAGAAGGAAAAAAAATAAGCGTCATTCACCGTTCTTTGTAGAAGAGATTACCTGCAGATAGGTAGTATGCCGCGCCAAACAGCTGGCGAAGGCCGACTCAGGCACGTGTGGCCCCCACAGTGGCAGCAGCCCGTTGCAGCGGGTGGAAGCGTTCTGAAGTGCTGCACTCTCCCACTCGTCTCTGCGCAACACACCTTTTTATGTAGTCCACGTTTAAATATAAAAACAGGTCAGGTGCGAGGCGGACTCTCGCACGAAGGGTTCTGTACGCAAGGGTTATGTATACTATACGCAAAAAATCACGTTACAACAGCAACAGATTAATAGTGTGCTAAAAAAAAATCTTCCTCTATATGAAAATGCGAGAATCGTACAAGGCGACGAAGAGTTATTACAAGGACTGTGCAGCAGCGTTTTCTGGTGCACAATCATGGGACCTGATATTTTAGGTAAGCTGGCTTCTTTGGCCAGCATATTTAAGGTCCATTTATCTTACCTAGATGGGGCTGACATATTATTATACTTATGTACAAGAGCCCCCTAAACAATAAAGAAAAAACACTCTTACCTTGCACGCGCGAGTCGCACAGCGGCCATATGACACTCGACGTGAACTACGTTGTAGTGCGACACGGTGGTGTAGCCCAGCGTCTTGCGCGCGCGCACCTCGAAGTCCTCCACCGGGCAGCGCTTCGTGTACGTATAGATGCCCAGCACCTGCGCACAATCATTTAAAAATATCAATTGAGACGATAACTCTTTCTGACATTCAATGAATACACCGTGCGGGTGCCAGGTCAATAGTGTGGCAGAGAGGGAAGTCAGTGGAAGAGCTTGGGAATTGTGACCCAAGTGTTGTAAAAATAGAGGTACGTTTGGGATGAATTAAAGAAGGGGCCCGTACTTCTTTAATTCATCCCAAACGTACCTCTATTTTTACAGGTCACATACTTCTTCTCCCTGCCCTGTTCCCCGTCTATCTGGGTTTGGCACAGTATTTTTCCTGTCATCAAGGCATCCACTTCCTTTTGATTCATATCATCCATCACACGGTAATGGTGCAAGTGATGAATGTATAGAAAAGAGACGAAATGGACCATGTCGAGAGACCGATGAACGGAGAGAGTGATTGGAATGACAAAATTCTAATTCATACTGCTTAAGGTTTTGGCTTAGGCTTTACTGCCGGCCGCCTGCTCCCCCTGGCCGAACCTCTTTGGGTAAGGGTTAGTTTTACAGGTCACATATAGTGCTATAAAAAAATGTGGACTTCTGTATTGTACAAAAAATTGTACTAATAATCTATTAAAATACACAGGCTACGGGGAGAAAGTTTATTTGCGGTGCGTGGCAGTGCGAGAATGGCCTTGCTAGCCCAAATAGGTGGTGTCTATCACCAAAAATTGGCAAAACGAGGGTTTTCAGGGGGGATATAGGCGTGAATTATGTATGTACAGTCGGGGACAGAAAATATTTACCACCTTAAGGATCAAAATTGCATGCACACATTTAGGTCACAATTTCATAATAATTTTATTGAAAATAGATTATCTTTTTCTAATGATCTGACAATCAATCGCTCTTGAAGATGGACTGACTACTATCAAGGTTTGATAATAGAAAACCTTCTTCCGTAAAATTTTTGCTCTTGTCCAAATGACGTTCAAACAATAATTTTAGATAAACTGTCATTTTAACATTAAAGAAATAAGTTTCATCATTAAAAACCTCCAAAAACGTAGTTTAGATTTCAATGGGTTCCTTCGCATATTGGTCTTATAGGTAATGAGAGGGCAGACCTTGTATCTAAGAAACAGCTTGTGAGGGACTTACACTTCAGTATTTACCAAACCATTCTGGATATGTTGTTTTGAAGAATGGAAAAATCATTTCGACCATATCTCGAAAGAAAACGGGATATGGTACAAGTCCATACAAGGAGAACCTACTTTAGTGTCCTGGTTTGAAGATAAAATTTTAAGTCGAAATTTTGTTAAAATGGCTTTACGACTCGGTTTGGGGCACTATCCACCAGCGAAGTTTGCCTACCTAATGAAAAAAGCTGATTTCCCTAACTAATAAATAAATATTTTAATAATAAACAAATATTTTTACACTCACACCTATCATCTAGCCCCAAGTAAGTAGCCTAAGCACTTGTGTTATGGATACTAGATGACGGACATATTTTTAATATAATTATGTACATAAATGTTGAAAATATACTACATAAGCATATACACAACCATGACTCGGAAACAAACATTTGTGGTCATCACAAAGTTTGCCCCTACCAGGATTCGAACCCGGGACCTCTCGGCCAACACCCAGCAATCTGAGCATTCGACCGAGGCGGTCGCACTGTAGCGAATGTGACAAGGTTGAAGATGTACAACATAATTGAAAAAGGTCACCTTGGTGGGCTGGTACTTGTACCCCTCGCGGCAGATGCAGCAGACGGCGCCCGCCTCCTCGGCCAGCTCGGCCACCTGCTGCGTGAGCGAGCACTGCGCGGTCACCTGCCCGCGCTCGTTGCTGCGCATGCCCAGCGCGCCCAGCTGCCGCTCGCGCACCGCCATCGCCAGCCGCTTCTTCTCCTGGACGGGACAAGGGACATCATCATCATCACCACCAGCCCTTTAGGGACGGTTCTCACAAAAGCACGTTACATACATTTTATATTACAAGTGGTGTTGACGAGCGTCGAGCGGGCCCGGACGGGATACGGATACGGCAAGTGTTATATAAATTGCTACATACAAAATATATGTAAATGCCCGAGACGGGCCGTGTACGTGCCCCGTCAGGACCCGTCTAGGGCACAGCCCGCTCTTATGACAATCATCCCCTTAATGTCCCCACTGCTCGGGCATGGGCCTTCCCTATGGATGGACGAATAAGGGAGAATGGCGATAACCCAGTGTGGGTTGGTGGGTACTAACGACTACAGATGCGGCCGGGACCAACAGCTTAACGTGCCTTCCGAAGCACGGACGAATTCGAAATAATACATTTTTGGTCTCCCATCCAATGATTGGTCTTAGCGAACATTGCTTAGTTTTCGCAACTCCTCTCTCTAGAGAAAACAGAGTGGAACATTCACTTTGGCTTGTATAAGGCAATATATTTACCAACATTTCAAATTCCGAACCTCAGCGATATGAATTAAGGTTCAAAACTATCGAAAAAAAAACACAAATTGTAAAATGTCTCGCACCTGTCTCGTGAAGTCTCGCACCTCCTGCACCTTGGCCGCGCACTGCGGTTGCGAGCGCAGCGCCTCGAGCAGGTTCTCGGCCAGCGAGCCCACGTGCTCGCCCGACGACACCTGCTCCAGCCGGTGCACGATCGGGATCACCTTCTCGCACACCAGCATCTGCGCAAACATTTGACAACATTTAAAAAATTATAACCCCCCAAAATAAAATCACCATTTCTTTATTTTCCAATCCTGACTACGAAAATATTTTTTTAAATTTTTTTGTTTACTTAATAACAGAGAAAAAAAAAATTAATTAAAAAACGGTACGACTTGGTTGCCATGGTTACGTCAAATGCTTGACAGGAAAGCATGGGAAATGAAATTGTATTTATGGGAAAATGAAATTGTTGATTTTACTATTTTCCTCCAAGCCGTGTGGTGACGGCAGAGTAGAATACAATTGTCACCACCCCAAATCTCTCCCGTGGGTGTCGTACAAGGCGACTAAGGATAAATTAGTGATGAAGAATGGGCAGCGGCGTTCCTCTTATACCACCTAGCAATTACAATATATTTTTGACTTTTGTGCCCGATAAATGGCAATAGGCTCGCCGCCTATTACATGGGACCTGACATAATTGGCGAAACGTGGGTGCTGGTTCGCCTCTGCCTACCCCTTCGGGGATGTAGGCGTGATTTATGTATGTATGTATGTATGTACTATTTTCCTCGCAATTTTTTCATATTTTCTCACCTTTCCCCGCTTGCCTGGCCCAAGACAATAATTTTAAAACTAAAATCAGCTAAATCGGCCCAGCCGTTCTCGAGTTTTAGCGGGACAAACGCACAGCAATTTATTTTTATATATAAGAGAAGAAGAAAATAAAGATATAACAACCTGCGTGGGCTCGTGGTCGGTGGCGAGGCCGGTGAGGAACCTTAGTATGTACTTGAGCGCCGGCCGGCTGATGAACTCCTTCAGCTCGTCCGAGTCTGTGCACACCAGTGTGGGTTTCACGCACGGCGCGTGCTCCTGTATTGCAAAATTCAAACAACTTAATACAACTTGCCGAAATTTCTCTAACCTTTCAACTTCAAGTTATACGCAAGGTTACCTTTTGATTTGGGTTTATTTGATCATTATATGAATGCATTAATAATTATTATAAAGAAAAGGAGGAATAGGCAGCCGCCTGGATTACGGAGGACCCGAGCCGAGTCTTGCTCCTCTCCAACTTAACATGTTTGACATAAAGCAAAATATATTTTTAACTAACTGACCTGGCAAGTTTTGTTTTGCCCTTATCTCCTAGGGGTATAAAAAATAGACAACGACTTATTTTCAGATCTACCAAATATACACAAAAATAATAATTTTTTCGGAGCCATTTTGGAGAAGGAGGATATATTTGATGAGCTGACGTGCTGTTCACTATAATACCTTTATCAGTCACTCCATCCGTACATCTTTAACGACATTATTAATAAACACGGTTTAAGTAAGACTAGTTACTCAGTGTTTTGTCTCTTTTTCCTCGCATTCAAAATCATGTTTGTGAGACGAAGACAAAACTCGGAATAGCTATACCATGTTAACTACCAGTTCATTAATAAAACGGTAAATATTTATGTAACTACATGATATAATGTTAAAAAACAACTCACAACAATATACTCGAGCGCATCGCGCACCACACCGAGCGATATGAGGTAATCCTTCAAGGTGCCTCCAATTGAGTTCCTCTCGATATTAGCGCAGAGGACACAGAACAGCTCCATGCGGAACTCCTCCTCGGACCACTGCTCGGAGTCAAGGCGATCGAAGTCGAGAACGGGCTTGAAGTGATCCACCAGCATGGCCATTTTGAGATCGTTGCCGTACACCAAAGCGGCCAGTACCCTGGTCAGGTGACCCAGCGCCTCTAGGTTGCTGCGTATGCCTGGTACGAAACAATACAGACAACAATTAATAAAGAATATTCACCGATATTGTCACGTTAAGCTCATATTGGCCCATTGTCGTATTTCTGTATTTCTCCAACAAAATAGCGTTTCAATATTTTGTTCAGTGAAAGTGGAAAAAAAAAACAATAAATTCTACAGGCTTGCTTCAAAGCTTATTATATTATTTTTGTCTATTTAAGCCAAATCCATAGCACCATGGCTAAATGGCGCAAATGCGGTTAGGGCACATTGGCTGGTGGTGATAAACGGGGTCACTAAATGGTCACATTTACCTGGACATTCAGTGCAGTTGAGAAGTGCCTGGACGTATTCCGGTCCACCGAACGTAAGGGAGAATTGCAAAAATGATTCCAAGCTTTCACTAGCCGCCACTGATAGTATCCGCTCCATTATCTGTAAAGACATAATTAAATGTATAACAAATATTACACCCATAATTAACTCAGGCATCAGGTAGCTGTAACATACTATACCTTCAGCAAGTTTAAATTATATGTAAAGGGAGGAAAATACCCGACTGAGTTTCATGCCTGTTCTTTTTGGGACAGGGACTCCAGATGGCGTATTTCGCTATTGAAAACTTAAGTGTCCGTATAGGATAGGGTTTGGGGGGTTGATTGCTCGTGCGCAGTATATTTCGGCTGAATGCCACCATAATATACCAGCAAAGTCATAAACAGCTGTGGCGCGTTTAGTATCAACTTTTGTAATAAATGCGGCCGAGTCAGCGCTTCGTTGGCGGATCAGGGCGTGGGTAGTTTTTGGAGACCCATCATTATAGGCTGAGGCATGCTACGCACTCCCCTATACGACACACAGGTTTTCGATATCGAACGTCTTGACGATTCATAAGCATTCCTCTTATACCACCTAGCAATAAACTGCAACTAACATGTCCGATAGATGGCAATAGGCTCGTCACCTATTACATGGGACTTAACTGGCGAAACGTGGGTGTTAATTCACCTCTTCGGCGATAAAGGCCTGATTTATGTATGTATGTACCTCGAGAAGCTGGTACACGAGGTGGGCGCGCGGCATGTTTCTCTCCTCGTCAGCGGCCAAATGCAGCGCGTGCAGTAACACGGGCAACGCACGCGTGAGCACGCACACGCAGTCTCAACATCTAGACAGCAGACAGCCGTGACAAAACCACAGGCGTCAGGTACCTCTAACATACCTCGAGAAGCTGGTACACGAGGTGGGCGCGCGGCATGTTTCTCTCCTCGTCAGCGGCCAAATGCAGCGCGTGCAGCAGCACGGGCAACGCACGCGTGTCCGCGCGCGTCAGCACGCACACGCATCGACGCACGCGTGCGCATAGAGACAGTAACCGGAGCAACGTCGAGCAGAGAGCGCGCGCGCATCCCACGCGCTGTATCGCCGCCAGGCGCTGCAGCATCACCTCCAGTCCGCCTGCAATATTGAAACGTACGTGTTATAGTGGGCGAGCCTACACTCTGTTCACAGTTATTTTACCTATGACACTTCTCATCATCCTGGTCTAACGTATGGAACATATGGAAATGTCATAAAGGATCCTTCTCTCGCATACGACCTAAACGGAAACGTCCTAGGCAAAATAACTGTGAACTGAGTGTGTTTATAGTCCGCACGCGAGTTCCGAGGAATCGGGGGGCCAAGGAAACGGGCGGGTGTGGGCCGGGCCCGACCGTCGTACCATACCACACACTGCCTCTAATGTAGTGTTCTTATGACACTACACTAGCTAGGGATAGTGTAGTGTCTTAAGAACACAAATATAGATAGGCGCACACCCACCCGTTTCCTCAGCCCCCCAGATTCCTCGGAACTCGCGCGAGGACTATACATTAACGATACATGTTTATTTTTTGAAGGTATTTTTGTTTGATTAGTAGTCCTTTGAGCCATATCTACATTTGTAAATGTTCATTTTTCATCAGATTACCAAGCATGTTAATACGCAGTATTTATAGGTACAATAGATAGATTTTAGCTTCATTATGCAATGCATCGTTTTCCTATTATACTATCTGGGACTATACTGTGTCCGACAGACGGCAATAGTCGCGCCGCGTATTACGTAGGAATATAATTGACAAAATGCGAGTGTTAATTCACCTCTGCCTACCCCTTCGGGTATAAATAGGCGTAACTAACGAGGGCGGGTCAATAAGTCCGTGACTCTTTAAATTTCTTTTTCTATTTTTCTTTTTGAATATATTTTGGAAGGGATAAAAAAATTGGAGAAGCGTTGGACAAAGTGTATAAGAGCTCAAGGGAGACTACGTTGAAAAATAAAATGATTTACTTATCAAAAAATCTGTGTTTTATTCCAAAAGTCACGGACTTATTGACCCGCCCTCGTATGTATGTATGTGTGTTCTAACCGCAGTCGGCGAGCACGTTGGCCATGCGGTACAGTTGCTCGTCGTCCACCGTTTCGGCGGTGGCCTGGCTCAGCGTCTCCACAAACTCTTCGGTCGCGTCGCCGAGGAGACCGCGCATGCGGTACACCACACGCATCGGTACATCCACGCCTTCGCCCGATGTGCACCATACCTTATTGCCACAAAATAAGTGTATTCGTAAATCATCATTATCATCATCACCAATCCTTCAATGTCCCCACCCAACTGCTGGGGCACGGACCTTCCCTATGGATGGAAGAATATAGGGAGATTGGGCCATAACCACCTTCGTAAATCGTGTAAATATAATTATTACCATACACAATCACGATAACTACTGCCACGTAGTTGTACAAACTACTTGTAAATAATAGTAAAAATATGTCTATATTCTTTACTGTTAGGACCCCAAAAGGATTGGTTAAGGACATGGTGACGATAACTCCGTGATACAAATCTTGAAACCTTATCAAAATATGGATTAATTACTTTGAGTATACACTCAAAGTAATTAATCCTGAGAAAGTATCTATGACAAAAAATTTCTGATAACCAAAATCTTTATTCTACTTGGGTTGAAACTATTTTGTAAATACCCACCTTTTTGAAGACATCCTTGACGGGCAAATCGAGAGACATGATCTTGTTGCAGACCAGCAACTCCATTCCATTGTCGTCTTCCAGGAGCGCCACCAGCTCGCAGTCGGTGCAGATTTTATTCTTCACGTCGCGCATAAGCGGACCCATGCCTGGCTCCATCGAGGAGTACGGGTTGCCCAACATTCGGCCCTGTTGGTAAGGTGATAAGGTTTAATTCAGCATGGAGTCTTTTCATGCAGCCGCACTCTAAGGGTGGGCGCAGACTGGCGGCACGGCTCGGCAGGGTAATTTAGGTGACGAATTAAAATAAAACTAAAGAATATAAAAATAAAGTTGAAAATTCAATGTTGAAGGTCGAAGGTACAGTCAACGGCACTAGACTACCTAAAACTGTCAAATTCATACAATCGATTGTCCACCTTAACTTGTTTGAGGTAAAGCACAAAGTCGATTGAGAAAAATTGATATTTTGTGGTAGACTGACGTGCTGTTGACTGTACAAAAACAATATAAACGCTCAAGGATACCACGGCATTGTCAGTGTGCGCTTACATGTAGGGATGCCGAAGGATCCCTTGCAGTGCCGTGCCCCAATGTGCGCAGAGAATTGACCTCTATTATACAAGTACGATGGCCTGAATACGTCTACTAAAATGTCAAATGTGTCTTATGTCGATTTGAAGCACCCTCGAGCGGCAAGGGAAATAAACATTGACATTACAAATGCATCTCTAATATTAGTTCCCTGGACGTTCACCTTCGCACACCAGAGCTATCAGCGCCAAAATGGCGATAGTCAGGTTGGCTTCATTTTTTAGATGACAACCTACAGTCCATTGACATTTCAAAAATGACCCCCCCCCCCCCATAAAAATAAAATTTCTTTATTTTCCAATCCTAACTCCGATAAATTTTATTTAGATTTTTTTATTACTTAATCACAGAGAAAAAAAATTAAATGTAAAAAACATGCCATGACGTCACAAACAAAGTAACAATAAATTTAAAATCCTTTCGAGATTTAAATTTTAACTAATTTAAATTTTAAACGTATTTTACTTAAAAATTAATTTCAAACATTTCAAATAATATGTTGATTACACCGGTTGACACCGGAAACGCCAGATTGTCATTTCGCCATTTATTCGTGACTATGACGTCATTTTGCATTTACATCTGTGGACGCGCCAATTTTTAAATATTACATTTATTCATAATTTTAATACAACTCAACATTTTCATTCAATCATTCATTCCTTCTGTCATTCCATCCTGTTTCATCCTTTCCCATATACCACTCTCATTCCCGCTCGCGCCGTTGTAGCAGAAGTTCCTTCGCCAAATATTATTATTGAACTCAAAAAACCAAGTGATATCCGAGCTCGGAGTGTGTAGTGTTATAAAAATAATAAAAAACCTATCTCAAGAAGTTGTGTGACGTTAGTTAAGGACTTGGAAACTTTGGGACACTTCAGTCATCGGTGGAGACAATCAGGTACCACCTACCTACCAATTTTTCCTAACTTTCCTGCGATAACTTACAGTCTGTTTAGAATGACCGGAATTTTAATCATAATTTTTTTATGCAAACTACGGAATTCAGAAAAAATAAAAATATGGGTGTCTTCATTTTCTGTCTATTTTTATATAACATCATAATAAATGTATCTTGAAAAAATGAAATGTTGTCAATTGTATAATAGAGGTCAGTGGCGCCTAAGGGGAGCGAATGATCGACTCACTTGCAAGAAGTCCTCCTGCTGCGGATCCTTCTCGAGCGTGAGGAAGAACTCGCCGATGTCGTTCTCCTCCGGGTAGATGATGGAGCTGAGCCGCTCGAAGATGAACACGGGCGTGCGGTAATCGTGCAGGGGATACTTGCGCACCGTCTCGATGCACACGGACATGAATTCCGCTGTCTCCGCCTCGGTGCCTGATGATAGAGCATATTTTGTAATATTTCTGTCATCATTGTCATGTTATCATCACCCCTTGAATTTCCCCATTGCTGCGACATAGGCTTTCATGGAATAATGGCAGTCTAGAATGTCCACCGTGCGTTTTGTTAGTTATTAGGGACCCACGACTTGAGGTGCTTTCCGAATAGATGTTTGGTCACCCATCCAAATGACAGCCCATACCTGGATGACATTTATGCATCTCCACTTAAACCCACGGACTTAATAAGAGTGACAAAACAGTCACCAGCGCGCGCTAGTTGTTAGGCTCTTTGCAAATATATATTTTTTTGTATTCTATAAGCAACTTGACATTGCCACCAGCCCGCGTAGCTCAAAATATTTTCTTTCGCTGTAACTCCCACTAAGTCCCGAGACAAACACTGACAAGTGTCCCGTGCTAGGCCTGCAGCAGATCGCTTGTTAGTGCACAACAATAGGCAGTAAGAGAGAGAAGAATACCTGTGGTCATCTCCTCCAGCAGCTCTAGCAGCTTCTCCTGCGTG
Organism: Cataclysta lemnata; assembly: GCA_963931975.1. Taxonomy (NCBI): domain Eukaryota; kingdom Metazoa; phylum Arthropoda; class Insecta; order Lepidoptera; family Crambidae; genus Cataclysta; species Cataclysta lemnata. The sequence continues at coordinate 3,764,856 of OZ008342.1, forward strand.
TCGTCGGTGAGACGAGTCCGCTGCACGACGAGGCGACGCAGCGACAGGTACCCGCCGAGGACGGCGCCCACCAGCCGGCCCTTGTACGTGCGCCGGGCGCCGCTCTCCTCCAGGAACATTGCCAGCAGCTCCGTCAGTCGCTTCAGCGCGTATCCTGTCATTAGGTGGTGATATTTCATATTTGGTTCACGTAAATCATCATCATTCACACCAGCCCTTTTTAATGTCCCCAGTGCTGGGGCACGGGCCTTCCCTATCTATGGAAGAAATATAGGGAGATTGGGCCATAACCCACCACGCTGGCCCAGTGCGGGTTTTAACATATATATTGTTACATAATTGATGACGGATTCACGATATGATTTATTTAATTATATTTAGGTACAAAGGAATATAGGCAGGAAACAAGAACAAATGTAATGGCATAACATTGTGATTTAGTAATAGGAAAATCTCCAAAGAACGAAATATTAAACATACTTATCAATATATTAAAATATTATGACGGACAGTAAGCATTTAGAACAGTGACTACGATATCCCAATATAACATACCCTGCGCCAAGTCAGAGGTTAGTGTGGTCTCCTCGAGGCGATGCAGTTGTTCGATCTCCTTCGTCATAAGGTCCGCTATTTGCTGTAGAACACCTCGAAGCGCCAAGAATTGCTTCCAAGGAGCTTCTGAGGCCAGACCTGTATCAAAAATTCTTGATGGTAGCCAAATACTTATTTGCATAGCAAAAGTAACCATCCACAAATGAAATGAGATAAGTTTGTGAGGTGCGGTACCGGTGCACGACTGACACTTACTTACTGTTTGATATTAGACCCTATTGCAAAGAAAATATGTAGTGAAATCAGAAATATACAAGTCTACTTTTGACTATACGGCCTATTCGTGTTGATACTTACACTGGTATAGCTGCAGGAATTGTTCGCTAGCTTCACCCGCTGTTCCAACTTCAGGTAAAAAGCTTGTCAGAAGTATCAGGACCTAGAAAAATAATTAGGATTTGGTTTTTGGTACACGTTTTACCGCTAATCCAGACATATATTGAATATTTTGCTTCAACGTTATGCAATTTCTATTAGTAATCACTTTATTGTATTGTAATTATACTTTAGGGACCTCCTCCAGCAGTTGACATATTTAATAACTAAATAAGGTTTATTGATAAAGATAATGGAAAACGAAGCGCCCTCAACCCTCATACTATTCAAATTGGCTCGTGGCTCGAACAGTCTGACAATCCTTTTTCCTTTAGCATGGAATTTCTGATTGCTGTCCTTAATCGAGAACAATCACTTGTTGAAAAATTTAAGACGCGGTGTAAATAACTGATGTAATTGAAAAAGAGTAATTTATATCCGTTTCTATATTTTTGGTCATTTTATTGATGTTCTTTTGATTTGAATTCCTAGTCATTGCCCCATACCGCCTTAGTCCTCTCGTAGGAGTCACATAGCGACTTGACCATCTGGCAGGCGGTGTCTCTAGCTATCTTCGAGCTGGGGTCAAACATGACGGGCCGCAGCCAGCCACCGTCCTCCAGCTCCAGCGGCCGCATGCCGTGCGACATCAGCGTCTGCGGACAAGGTGAAACACGTTCAAAAATCAGTTCATACAAAAATGCAATTTCTACAATGGATTTTCAACTCTACTCTGCTTAAGATAAAGTGCAATATTAGAGCTATTTACATACTAGAGTGATTTACTCATGCAAAGTTGTGCATAAAAAAATGTAGACAAGTACCGGTTAAAATGACCATCTAAACATAAATATAAAAATTCTTAATTATTTAGTTGAATATTGGTTGATTGTTAGATAATGTTAGCTTGTTGCAAAGTTTATTTGTGGGTGTTAATTTCATAATATGAACCCTATATTGAAACCGATAAATATCATCGGTTTCGTAATAAGTTGTTTAGTTCATGTATGTCAACTACGGTTACCTATTTGAAACATATTTTCATATATCAAAAACTGAATAAGGACTACAAAAAAATTCCCTCACCTTATCCTGCCACTTAGCGAAGTACTTCAACGCCAGATGGGCATCCCTGGGCGGCTGGGCGACGGGCGTCGTCTCAGGGGCAGGGGCGATGGCCGGAGTGGTAGCAGAAGAATCGGAGGTAGAGTCGGCAGCGGTGTCAGGGCGGGCGGCGCTCAGCCTGCGCCAGTAGCGATGCGGCACGCCGCCGCCCAGCCACGCGCCCAGTTCCACCACCACGCGGCCCGTGCACACCACGCTATTGCCGGCCGCCTCTTGAGCCGGGGCGCTGGACGGTGTGCTCTCCTAAGCAGAACGCATTATCGTCATCAACATACCATTGACTTTGCAGAATATAAACTAAAATGCGTTTTATGAATAACGATACTATTTTTTTTTATCTAGAGACCTTATATTTTAACTCGAATTCGCCTGAGACACAGTAATATTATAAAGCAGTATTGTGAATCGGCCTTATTTTAGAAACAAAAGCCACAGCGACGACAGCCGCGTGGTAGGTCTAAAATCACCCATTGATTAAGAAACAATGCACCGTCGTCCGTTCGTCACTGCGCTGCGGCACATTCGCTACACTGTTGCATGCTGAGACCAGAGGCGCGTGGGATAGCTTGCGCTTCGTTTGTTTATATGAAGTCAAAATATTGGATAGATAGTATTACCGTGCCTGAGAGCCATGACTGTGTAGATAGAGTGTATGGACAGTGGGGGATCTCTCAGTGCCGACACTGACGCGCACAAACAGTGCATGTATAAGGATTCACTCGCATGGTAATGGTGGTAAAATACAGTTACCAATTATAATTGTAAGGATGCAGTTGGAAGTTGAATCAGTTCAAAATCATACCTTGCCATCTTTGGCTTGATCTGCTTCAGACGCCGCGTTATTAGTGGGCGTAGTAGGCGCAGGCGCTGGCGCCATCAACTGTTGCAAGTAGCGCATACACGGCAACGCCACTTGTTGCAGGGCGAACTGGTGCGCTAAAATATTTCTTACTATTAAAAAACTGTACACTTTATACTTGAGCTCTCAAAAGGCGGAAATCGTCACGAATGTTATATTTATAAGGGTTAGAGAAATCATTAAAAAAAAAAACTAGGTCAGAAATTAATCGAAAAGTTATGTCGCATAAGAACATTTTATGCACTGTGATTTAAGCAACAACTTCAATACGAAAATTCACACTATACTATACATATATATACTATACAGACAAATTTTAATCACCATCCTAAATTTAAATCCGCTGATCCATACAAAATATCGATTATTGATTTTTGATATTTTATATTTTTTTCGAGTTATCGATACAATCACAAAGTGATCAAAAAAGGCCAATACATATTATAAAAACTTACAGTTAGGCGAAGAGGTGTTAATACCCGGAATCCCTGCCAGCACATCAGCTTTGAGGATAGCATTGGCAGCTGGAGCTATTCCTGCTACTTCGGTTAGGTTAGGGCAGCACCTAGACGAAAAAATTAAAACATCGGTCTTTGTCGAATACTGTTTAACTGCTATAATCTAACACAGATCCAACATTTGCAAACTTCAAAGAAAAGTCGGTCAGAAAATGTATTTGTTTTGTATACTACTCAAAACTAGACATTAACCATCTTATTTTTTGAGGGGGAAATGCCTTTGCGCATGTCCTGTACCGCAGGACTACAGGTACAGGGATTTGTGGGACTCCACGGTAATCGAGAGCACCATGACTACCCACTAAAAACCCCTCTTATGTCTCCATCTAGCGTGAAGCCGGGACTACAATCGACACAACATCAATCCCTACTTTGCTGTTTTAAAAAATATAGTGAAATATATACTGCTTGACGCCAAATCTCTCTGGAGTTGAGGTTAAAATGAAAATAGAAAAATATGAAAGGTAAGTAATAAGTAATAAGAAGCAACTTACCACACCCATAGTCTGACTATACAGCGCAGCCTCGCCTCCCAACATTCCGTGGAATCTTGAACTTTGACGAGCGATCCCAAAAGCAATACTAATGGCCGCACCTGAAACAAAATCCCCGCAATTCGGTTAAAAAATAACGAAACGCAAATAGACAACAAGTCAGAAATTTAATTCCCTAAGATATAAATGTAATTTCTTTTTTATTACACTCTTCGTCTCACTTTCTTTTTTCTATTATAAATAACAAAGAAAAAACAAGGTATAAAACGTGCGAAGACATCACTACACGGCATAACAAGTTAAAATAAATGAAAATAAAATCAAAATGTATTTAATAAAACGAAAACGCCAGATGGTCACTTTTGACAAGCAATCCTTTTTTTCCGCGTCAGTGCTAGCCGTAGTTATGAAGTATTTTTGATACTTATATCTGTTAAGAATGGCCGGAATTTCAATCATGATTATTTTATACGAAAACAACATAGTTAAAAAAATATGGTTGACTTAATTTCAGTCGATCTCATTTCATATAACTTCATAACATATTTTTAATGTTGAAAATATGAAATGATGTCAATTCACTTACCGAATTGTTGTGATCCTGCGACGCGGCGTGGCCCATCAGAGACAAAGTTATTCTTTGGGTGAGAAGTCCGCACAACTGCTCTGTGGCCGGCAAATTGTCTCTGGTGACCAGGCAAATCAGCGCGCGTACTTCTTCTTGAGACTATACCGGAACAGCAGTGTATAAATAGATAAATTAGGCTAATACTAGTGGCTAATGCGCTCATTCTGAGATTGTGTAAATTAGGAAAGGTACGCTAAGGCCGGTCATTGTATGGGTGACCAAAAAAAGAAATAAATCAATGTTGGTCATCATAATAAATTGTAAACTGAAAAATGTTAGTCACTAAGATTTAATGTTTAAATGGATACAGTACAATTCATTCTTGATTACGAGCATTCATTCATTTTTTTGGAAGCGAAAGCACAGGTAACAGAAAGCTACGCGTAACGAGCAAACTTATAAATTCAGAAAATTATATATTTACCTATACTCTAGCCATTATAACGAGATAAACAACGTTTTTGATGCCTCTTTATCGACAAAGTGCATTTAAAAATAAGAAAGATGTATTTTAAAATACATCATCCATGTTATATGTATGTATGTATTCATATTAGAAAATCAAAACTGATTAGCTACTTTGAAAAATAGGTGTTATAAATTTTTATTTTTAACCGACGTAAAACAGGAGGACGCTTCTAGAATTCGTACCGTATGTTACCTTTATATTTAAAGGCTCATCAACATTGTTTACGTTCTTTATCTTTATAAGAGCGCTTACGCACTACATCCGATCCGAATCCGAGATTTTGACGGTCCGTTGTAGCCGCAGAACTATTACTATGGTAACTTACGCACTACATCCGACAGTGGCGGAGCGTCCATATAACCCGATTCCCAACAGCCGTACCAAACGAGCGAGCATAAAAAAATCATTACCATAATTCAAGTACAATACCATTTTATAAGCAAATAAAAAAAATCCATCAATATAATCTTATCATAACAGTATTAAACGCGCGCGAAACAATATGCAACACAGGTACATACAATTCGCTCCCGCTCTCTAGATTCCTTCAACTAACTCGCTAAATATCGAGCCTGCTATACAGCGCCTGCACGCACACAGACAAGTGTAGTCTTGTCAGGCGCACGCAACGCGAAATAGTACCTAAAATTTGGCTACAAGCCGGCATCAAGCCGGCATTTCGGCAGCCTACGCGCTTATGCATCGATACACTACGACACACGCACACATTAGTAATAAACTCCCACGAAAACAAGTTCCGTCAAAGTAAATATTTTAGATCTTATTGCAATAGCCATAAAAGCGGAATTTCTTTTGTGAACTGCACTCAATATCGCGGTCGTGCGCCGCTCCTGCAAGCCGCTCCGGACCGGGTTGAATCGTCTTTCTGGCTGTATAAAACAAAGCACAAGCACGCAAAAGTGGCAACGTAGTTCTCCGCTTCGTCACTAGATGGCGTTGAACAGTTGTAGCCGTGTTCTAGCAGGCGGTGTTAAAAGTTAATGCTTAAACCATAAGAGGCTTCATATAGTTGTGGCTTGCCTAACTTGTTCTTTCACGCCACGCCACTGACATCCGATATCTGTCCGAGTTTTCTAGACCAATAATTTTTTGACGGATTCGGATCGGATTTAGTTGCGTAAGCGGCCCTATTGACTGGAGTATCGTTGAAAATGTTCACTTGAAATAAGGTTGAGAGTGTACCTGGGGCGTGCCGCGGTGCAGGTTGTGGTGCACCAGCTCGTGCACGAGCCCGAACCGGCAGAGGCGCGCGCGGTGCTCGGCCTGCGAGGCCAGCGCGCGCAGCAGCGTCAGGCACTGCTCCGCGCACGCCAGCGAGCACCCGTAGCACCCGCCGCCAGACTCTGTGCCATACGATCACAACCAATTATAGGTAAGGATTACACAGTCGATAAATATGGCCATCCAATATCGTAATAAATACATTGAATCATAGAGCATCATTTTTTTGTAAATACACATACGTACATAAATCACGCCTATATTCAGAGGCAGAGGTGAACCAGCAACCGCGTTTCGCCAATTATGTCAAGTCCCATGTAATAGGTGGCGAGCCTATTGCCATTTATCAGGCACAAAAGTCGCAATAGCTAAATGATATAAGAAGAACGCTGCTGCCCATTCCTCATCACTGTTTTATCCTTAGTCGCCTTGTACGACACCCACGGGAGAGATTTGGGATGGTGACAATTGTATTCTACTCTGCCGTCACCATACGGCGTAAAATTTTTTGTCAATGTCGTCAATAAAGTTGCAAATTTCGTTTACACGTCAATAAATATTGCGAGAATAGCGCTTTTATTGACTGTCTAATCCTTGCCATATAATCATCCCCCGTCCCCCCACTGTTGGGGCACGGGCCTTCAATGGAGAGGATATAGGGAGATTGGACCATAACCACCACGCTGGGCCAGTGCAGGTTGGTGGGTGGCTATTAACAACTGCAGATGCAGCCGGGACCAACGGCTTAACGTGTCTTCCGAAGCACGGTGGAGCTCGAGATACTAAATTTTTGGTCACCCATCCAATGACCGTCCTTAGCGAATATTCAGTCACACAGACGCCATCGCTATTTTGGCGATTTGGCGGAAATTTGGCGCACCATGGTCAACGTAACTTAATTTCATTGCTTTTTTCACACTGTCAATACATTGTAAGTAACATTGCATACGCACCCTTAGCGAGATCTCCATCGTAATTTTGAACCAATCCAGCGTACACTGGTAGCGTGTCGCCTTTCAGTTGTTCGCTCTGAGATCGATCGAACGAAACTAGTTCTTTCCTGTGAAGAAATTGTAATATATTATTAATCTGTCGGTTTCACTGGTAAGAATAATTGGTGTCGATTCTACGGGCTTCGAAAGTAATCCCTACAGGGTTATTATGTAAACCGATTGCTATTGCTTTCGTCTACCGGTCACTCTCACTCACTGAGAATAATAGTGCAAGTTTTACATAACAATAAAACTTGTATTATTGAGCAAGACGATGCACAGCATCTGTGAGAGTGCGTTGTATACTTCCCTTGAATTTAGCACCAAACCGGAAATGAAGTTTTACTCTGTGTCGGTTGGATTTAACTTTCACCGGAACTAAAGGCGTAGTGAGCGCCCTCTATAGTAACCTGTCACAGGAGGCCGTTGGCGGAAACCGCCGCCATCATATAAGTCTCACACCAGGAGCCCTTAATGGGATGCTGTGCATCGTCTTGCTCAATAATACAAGTTTTATTGTTATGTAAAACTTGCACTATTATCGGCATGTGACGATGCACAGCATCTGTGAGAGACGTGTTTATAACTCCTGGTGACTATAATCGACGCTATGTGATATATATTCAATATTACCTATACTAAGGTAAAATAAAACACTAGAAAATATCCAAGAAGAATGTTATTCTTTTATGTAAAACAACTATGAGTATATCTTATTATTTTGATTTCAATTCCAACACTAATATAAATGTTAGAAAAATTTATACAATTAAAATCGTGGTTAGAATTCCCCGTATAATAGAATCAATTCCCGCATCAAAATTATAATTTTTTGAACTTTTTCTCACCACAATCTTCTCTATGATTAATTATTCAAATCGGCTCAAAATTAACAGTTAAATTGTTCTGAGTCCTGGATCTGCCTATTATTTGTCTACAATAGAACTTAGCAAACGTATTTTCTGTACGCCAATTTCCACGACTCAGAATTTCCTCGATAGGAAAGTTTTCATACCAATTTAACGAATCTACGGCCGAGCGTATGGAGCCCGCAGAAGCAGATATCCCCGCATCTTTTAAAACGGATTTTATCCAATTTCCGATCACCGTTCGTGAGGCCGCCTGGGGGGTGCCTCTGATAGTAATGAAAAAGGCGCTCCCACACTCGGCCGTACGTCGCTGTGCACCTAGCTCAATAACTTTCCTTAACCAAAACACAGGGCATATATTTATACTATCATGTTTCAGTAGCTTCCAGCCAGATTGCCTATATGAGGCTGTGTCGGTTTTGGATCCAAACGCTGGGTGTAGAATAACATGGTCACCCGAGTCAAAATAGTGAGATGTGCAGACCTTCAGTAAAGTGAGGTCGTGTACTCGCCGACCTGAAGCTAATAGTAGTAAGCAAGCCAACCTGCGAGATGCTTCAAAAAGTGTTTCGTTAATTGGTTGATGATCTTGTAACCAGGTGACCAAGTTACTCGGATCCCAGATGGGTGGCTTCTCAATTTTAGGCTTTTGAAGAGAGATTGCCTTCAAAATATGTTTGACTAAAAAGTGAGAATTTAAATTTTCGTTGTTTAGCGTTTTTCCTAACGTTAAGACTACTGACTTGTGTAATAAAATAGTCGGATAAGCCAATCTTTCTTCAAGGCACAAATATGCTAAAAATCTAGACAAGCTTTCAGCAGTAGGGTGCTTATAATCAATATTGTTAGTATTACACCACTTAGTCCACCTTGCCCACGCGGGCTTATAAGTTTTTAACGTTGACTCTCTCCAACTCGACTGGAGTAAGGATTTTTCTGCATCAGTCCAACTTCCAGTGGCTTCACTCCACCCCCAATCTCCCAGATGTATATTTCCATGTCTTGGACTAGAGGTGGAGGCAGTCCGGTGCTCTGATCTATCAGGACCAGGGATAAGTCCCTGATCTTCATGGGTTTGCTCAGCGCACGTTGATGGAGGTCTGGTAGCCAAAACGCATTTTTCCACATCGGTGCCACAACCAAGTACACTCCTAGTGCAGTGTTCAAGTGGTGTAACACTCGTGGCAGTAGGCTGGGTGGTGGAAATACCCACGCCCGTTGAAATTGCCACTGGCGGCTGAAGGCATTGCAAAACTGCGCAGAGCAATCTCGACAATATTTCGATACCTATTTCTCCACCACCCGAGTCTGCCCGGTCGCAAAGAGGTCGATCTCCGGTACTCCAAATCTGTGGAAAGCTGCTGTCAGGGCTGGTTGAAGCAGGTGCCACTCGGCGGCCTGCCTTCCTCGGGATAATCTGTCTGTGATGTCGTTGTATTTGCCCGGAAGGTACTCTGCCGTCATGGTGATGCTCCATTTGTCCAGGAGGTTTAGAAGGTATGTCATATTGAGAAGAACCGTCGATCGTGTGCCGCCTTCCTTGCGGATGTAAGCGACTACCGTCCGATTGTCGGACTGCAAAAATACGTGACGTCCCTGCAGGTGAGACTTGAAATGTTTCATGGCCGCTATTATAGCGTACATCTCTTTCCAGTTGCAATGCCAGTTGCTTTGGGTAGGGCTCCACCTGCCCGCAATTTTCTGGTCGTCCATCTGCGCTCCCCATCCGTAATCCGCTGCATCTGTGGTCATGAACTTTTGTATCAAGGTAGGATGCAGACTGCTCGTTATTTGACTGTTGTTCAGGACCTTTATCCACCATTCCAGGTCCTTGATTACTGGTACAGGAATTTTTGATGGGGTAAGAACTGATTTTCTTGCAATTAGTCGAGAGAATAGTTGGAGCTGACGGCAATGTAATCTCCCTCGCGGGATCACTAGATTTGCAAAGTTTAAGGTTCCCAGGACTACTTGTGTTTCCTTCAGAGACATGAAACCTTTCCGAATCGCCCTTTGTGAGTGTGAAACTATGGACTGCACCTTTTTCTGTGGCAAGCATTTTAGACTGAGATTTGTGTCCCATATTAGGCCTAAAAATTCCAATTTCTGTACGGGTGTTATTATTGATTTCTCGAAGTTTATGGTCCATCCTAAGCTCTGTATTATTTCCAATGCTATGATTATCTGAGAAAGCAGAACTGTTCGCGATTGGTTTACTAGCAAAAAATCGTCTAGGTATACAACTACTCGCATGCCCTTGTTTCGAAGGTGCTGAGCTACCCAGTTGGTCAGAGCAGCAAAGTTTTTTGGAGCGCAAGAAAGACCGAACGGTAGGCAGCTCATTTGAAGAACTTGCCGCCTGTAAATCAAGCGGAGAAACCTCCGATGAGATACTGTGACCGGTACATGGAAATAAGCTGACAAAAGGTCGAGCTTCACCATCCAGTCGCCCTTCTGCAGGAATCGTGGTATTTGAATTTGTGAGATCAGCTTGAAAGGCTTTGGTATTATAAACTCGTTCAGCCTCTTTAGGTTGAAAATTGGTCTGAACGATCCGTCGCTTTTTCTCGTCAGGAACATGTTGGAAAAGAAACTCGGGCCGAGATGACGTTGGTCTGGAATCTCCAAGACACCTTGTTCGAGAAGAGTGTCTATCTGCTGCGACATATTTGCAGATTGCCGAGTTTCGAAGCGACGGAGGACTCTGGTCGTAGGATGCACGAGCACAGGTCTGGAGGTGAATGGCAGGCGCATTCCCGTAATCATGTCGAGAAGGGCCTTCGGGGCCCAAACCGCCTGCCACTGCCTCCGATACGCTCGAAGGCAGCCTCCGTAAAAATTTAGTTGACGAGGTGGATAGTCATTTATCGAATTGCTTTTTATTGGGCTGGTTGATGTTTTTCTTATACACCTTCTTACCCTTTTTATCGCCTGAATGTCTTGATGGTCCCGAGAATATTTTACGTCTACCCTCTTCTTCTCGTGAACGAAAGGGCTATTAGTAGAGTCTTGTGAAGGTGCCGGTCTATTGGGTTTGTTAGAAGACTTCGGTTTTGAATCCTTATCCCTATTAAACCATGGCCGTACCCATTTATCAATTCCACCGGTGTTTTGAATATAAGCCCGTAGCTGATTCTCGTCAAACAGATGCTTAGAGTTCGGGGGAATCTTACGAAGGGGAGGGTCCCGCAGATTTTTGTTGGGCACCTCACAAAGGATACGCTCCCTCCGAGTTTCGATATATTCGGCCCTTTTACCGCAAACCATTTGCATAATTTCCTGGTTTGTCTTGTGGAATTTTGAAGTAGGTTGAAATAATTCCGATATTTTTTCGAATATAGTGTCCGTGGATAGAACAGTGCCCGTCGAAACCGTCCAGTTTATAAATTGTTGCAGAGTGTCATTGAGAAGCTCGCTCTGAGTAATTAACCCATTACAAATTGCCGCCATCAATTTTTCAGAGTTCGCAATATAGTCCTTGTTCTTAAAAAATTGTCTAAGCTCGTCATTGACCTCGAGGTCCACGAAACCGGGCGATGCACAATGTATCTTCAAAGCATCCGCATATCTAACATCTTTCCAAGATGGTTCACCGAATTTCTGCAGTAGTTCCAGGCGTTTCAAATGATCGGCGTTAGCGCGTGGTACTTTAGGATCCTTGAGCGACGTACCTACTAGACCCAGGCTCAGCAGGCGTGGTTCAACCTCGCGTGTGTTGCCCGCGAAAGTCGGACGAACGAGATGAAATGCCGAAGCGGTGGAGGTACTCGGTTGCGGGTCAGAATAAACACCGGAATCGGCCACCGGTACAGCCGCACTAACCGCCGATGGCGCATCGCCTAAACTGTCCCTAGACGTCGACGCGGGGGTCGGCCGTCCGGCAAACACAGTTCCGTAATTTGGTAATGCGGGTAGTTGCGCATTTTGCCATAGAAAATTTGTTAAAAAATCAACTTTATTTACGAGCTGTTGAAAATCAGAATCTGACTCACCGAATTTCCTGCGTTTTACCTCATTGCAACCACTTTCTGCTCTGGGTGTGGCGCCGCTTGGGAGCGGCCTGCGCCAGAGCACGTGGCACCGGCGGCGATGGCCGCCGAGTCGGCGCCACCGCCGGCGCCGTCGTGTGGCGCTCGCTTTCTACGCGCTCCATGCCATCGGAACGCACATACTCGCAATTATCACTATCACTCATGATTCACTAATCACGGAAAATCGATAAATCGCACTTAAGCCGATTAACGGTTAGCCCTTTAAGCGAAATTACGCGTACGCAACAAAAAATAAAAAATTCTAACAACTGTCTAAAATAGATGTTGCTCGTTCGAGAAGTAACGACGCTATGATGGCGGCGGTTTCCGCCAACGGCCTCCTGTGACAGGTTACTATAGAGGGCGCTCACTACGCCTTTAGTTCCGGTGAAAGTTAAATCCAACCGACACAGAGTAAAACTTCATTTCCGGTTTGGTGCTAAATTCAAGGGAAGTATACAACGCACTCTCACAGATGCTGTGCATCGTCACATGCCGATAATAACAAAAAGTGAGCTAGATGGATAGATAAAAGCCATAGCAATCGGCTTACTTAACCCAGCTGGACCCACGTGGTGGGTTATGGCCTACTGTCCTTTTATACATCGTTCACTGCTTATATTAAGTGCTTATGATGATGCTATTTTACCCAAAGAGAGTCGGTGTCAGGCAGGCGGCCGGCTATAAAAGCTAAGCCAAAACCTGAGCAGTATGGATTGGCATGTTGTTATCCCAATCACTCTCTCCGTTCATCAGTCTCCCGACATGGTCCTTTCCGTGTCTTTTCTATACATTCATTCATCACTAGCACCTTTACGGTGTGATGGACAATATGAATCAAAAGGCAGTGGATGGCTTGAGAACATCTGACCGATATGAATGGAAGAGGAAACATACTGCGCCGACCCGAGATAGACAGGAAACAAGGCAGGGAGAAGAAGAAGAAGAAGAAGAAGAAAAGATAATGCTCTTTTGTGAGATCTAGAGATTGAGATGGTTACGTGGATTACCTGCACGCCAGAACCTTCTGGATGATCTTTGAGAGGTCCTCGAAGTGGCCCTTGCTGTCGACGCAGTACTTGTGCGCCAGGGTCTGTATGACGCGGTTGATCTGCGCGCCCCCGAAGGGGGTGCTGCTCGGGTTGCTGTTCTCGTCGCCCGCGCGACCGTCGACGCGGTGCTCGCTGATCTTGTGCAGCAGGGACTGGAAACGCGACAAACTTAATATCGCACACTCACTTTACAAGTGACCAAATACTTAGGTCTACTCTTTGAATTTGTTACAATACATGTCAACCACACTAACAATGTTTAAAAATTATTATTTGAATAATTTACAACTCAACTTTACAACTGGTCGACTTCCATACAAACTTTAAACGCCCATTCCACCTCCTTAGGGGTAGAATAAAAAAAATACTTTCTTAGTACCCACTTACACTTTGAAAGTAAGCGCGGTACAAAATTTACAGTTTCTAATCCTAGTACAATGGATAGACAACATATGGCAAAGGTGGTCGCCGACATCCGATAGGACATGGCAGAAGAAGAAGAAGAAGAAGAATCCTAGTACGAGGGTGGGTCAATAAGTCCGTGACTTTTGGAATAAAACACAGATTTTTTGATAAATAAATCATTATTTGTTTAGTATCAATATCCGGAATCCATCTTGAGTCAAGCACCTGTCTTTCTGCCTTTAAGTCAGCGTTTCCGGTTCCTTTCCCACAGTGGCGCCACCTAAAGTGGCCGTTTGGTACTACTCACTTAATGCGCGCGCACCGGATTTAGACTTGTCATTATAGCGTCGTTTTTCGCGCCATTCACAAGTCAGCTCACTTGCAAAAAACGTTAAAAATCTTTTAATTTTGATTAATTTTTTTTTAATATAATTTAATCATTTAAGTCCAAGTTCCTTTCAAAAAATTAAATTAAAATGGATAACGTTAGTGGAGATGGTTTAAATAAAGATATCGGTACCCCGCGAAAACGTAACCGTTCTCTATCATCGAGCTCCGATAGTAGTGATTCGGATAGCGATTGCAGTAAGCGTCCGCGGAGATTTAAGGCAAGGAAAGTCGACGATACGGTGAGTTATGCCCATTTTGAATTCTTGTCACAACAAGTTGCCCTTTTGACAAATTTGATTTCAAAAAATAACGAAACTGTCAATTCCGGTCAAGAGGAACATCCTCCCGTGTCAGTTGGGTCAAATGACTTTAACTTACGCCGACCTAGCGGAATCGCGATGCAGCAACCGCAAATGCACGTTAGTCAATTAAATTTGTCAGAACCTAGTACCACTGTTAAAGAACCGCTTTATGCACGTGCTAATGAAAATTATGTCAAAAAATTAATAGCATTGCAACGGTTTAAATGTGACGATTGGTATTCAGTCCGTTTTGCTGATGCCCAGAAGAAATATCTGACTACCCCCGGTTTCGTGGAATTAAGTGTGAATGATTCATTAAAACGTTTTGAGGCGGCGGCATTACGGGAAGACCCTCGTTCCTATTTGTTAGAAAGGTCATTTGCTGGTTTAACAAATGCTTTACTTTCGCAAAAAGAAGAATTACATAAATCGTTACAGGCTTTAGTAGATTGGGCGAGCGATGGTAATCAGACTTTGTCACCTAATACATTGTTTGATAAAATCGAATCGTTGTTTTCGAAAGAAAGTACTTATAGTAAAGTAACCAATGATTTGTTGCAAATAGTGTGTGGTAGGCGTACGGATTTTATAACTTTAAGAAGAGACTTACTACTACGTCAGATACCAGAGGAATATCATAGGGAGATTTTGTATAAAATGCCCCCTAGTGCAGAAACTCTTTTTGATGATGATTTGGTTCAAAATTACCTCCACAAAATTGGGGGTGCAGATAAATTAACTACCTCTTTACAACACACATCTCGATTGCGAACACGAGAAAATTTTTATCAGAATCAAAAACCCACAACTAGTAAAAAGATTGATGATAATTTATTTCATCGAACAAATAATACAAAAAGGCACGCGCCGCGACCTACCAATAGAAAAAATCAACAAAAATTGGGCAATGGTAAACTCAAAGGAAAACAAAATTTCAGACATAATAATTCCTTCAAAAATAAACGTCGTGAATGACTATCAGATATTTCATGGCGGCTGTCTAAAACAATTTCAATGTGTTTGGAGCAATTTGGGTGCTCCAAAACAAATTTGCCGATTGCTAGCAGGAGTGCGTATTCCGTTCAAACTAAAGCCGCCATTGATTTTTCCAAACTCCACGATAATGCGGTGTTACAGAACCAAAACTACTCCTCAAATGACCACTCAAATTCAGAATATGTTAGAATCAGGGATTCTCGAATCAGTAGCTCACAGTCCCAGTTACCTATCTACGTTCTTTCTGGTACCGAAACCAGACGGCAGTCATCGCCCAATCTTCAACCTAAAACAGTTGAACAAATTCGTTATCACAAAGCCATTCAAACTGTTCAACCATTTCCGAGTACCGACGTTTTTACAACGCCAAGACTGGATGGCAAAAATAGACTTGAGCCAGGCATATTTTCACGTACCCATTGCGCAGCAGCATCGGAGATTTCTAAGACTCAATTATCATCACGATCTGAATCGCCACCAACTGCTTCAGATGACGTGCTTACCATTCGGACTCGCATCGGCCCCGAGAACCTTCGCCACTATAACCAATTGGGTAGCCGACCTACTGAGAAGTCGTGGTATCAAATGTGTCGTCTACTTGGACGATTTTCTAATTACGAACCAGTCTATACAACAACTGCGCGAAGATATAGCCATCACGATCAATACCATGGCGTTACTGGGCTGGAAATTGAATTACGAAAAGTCTGTTCTGACTCCGACACAATGCCTCGAGTTCCTCGGCATAACTTGGGACACAAAACACAACTCAATGTCCCTGTCGGAGTCGAAGTGCCTATCGCTACGCAAAGCACTTCAAGAACAACTCAAAAAAGGCAAGTTCTCCCTAAAACAATATCAAACACTGATGGGGAGACTAAACTTTGCCACATTTGTCACAAAACGAGGCCGTCTACACTGTCGAACACTACAAGTGTACAGTCGACAATTGTCAAAGAGTCATCCTTACCGCCAATTGAGCATTCCGCTACCGGTTCGATACGATTTGGAATGGTGGCAACATTCAATAGGAGCGAACATGCCGATCCACACGGATGCTCCGACACACCTCTTGACAACAGACGCTTCCGACATCGGCTGGGGAGCTCAGATCAACGACCTATTCATTTCAGGCACGTGGACCCAAAAACAGATGTCGTGGCACGCCAACAGAAAAGAAATGTTTGCCGTGTACGCAGCTATATATCAGCAACAACAGCTCCTAAAAAATGCGCATATACTCCTACAAACAGACAACCGTACGGTAGTATCCTACATCAACAAAGAAGGGGGTACGAAATCACAGAAACTCTTAGATCAAACCCGAGAACTTCTTGCCATTTTAGACAAACTAAACGTGCATCTTCAGGGTCAGTATTTTCCAGGGAGATTCAACGCCGAAGTGGACGCTCTATCTCGCCAGAAGATATGTCCCGAGTGGCATCTCACTACGAAAGCAACATCAAAAATTTTTCAGATGTGGGGAATACCACAAATGGACCTGTTTGCTTCAGACACGGCCCATGTAGTGCCTCAGTATGTGTCAATGGATGTGAGAGATCAACAGGCACAATGTCACAACGCGTTTTGTCACCAGTGGCACTACAGTCTCGCATGGTTGTTCCCACCTCCGAATCTGATTCCCAGAGTTCTCAGTCACCTGAACGAAGCCAGCGGACAGTACATCCTCGTTGCGCCGAAATGGAACAAAGTATTTTGGCAAGTAGATGTACAGGGTCGAGCTCTAAAACCCCCTTACCTGATTCCAGATTTACCAAAAGTCCTACTAGACACACGAACAGGAATGCATCCGCCGGAGATTCAACATCTCCGCTTAGAAGCGTGGTTGATTTCGGGTGGGAAGGTATGTTGACAGAATGGTCTAATCAGGAACAGAACCTACTAATGTCAAGCTGGCGTCCTTCTACAATGAGAACCTACAAACCAGCATGGACCAGATGGAGAAAGTGGTGTGAGTTACATTCTATAAGCTTTACACAACCTAATGCTAATCAAGTGGCTCGTTACCTAGCTCATCTACATTGCGACGAAGGCTTAGCATATAAAACAATTTTAGTGCACAAATCTGTAATTTCAACATTTACTCATTTAAATTCTAATGTAGACCTCTCATCAAATTTCTTCATAAAACATATATTAAAAGCAATTTCGGTTGCCCGCACTAGACCTATAAAGCCGCCAATATGGGATCCAAAATTGTTACTGGAGTATTTGAGTACGTACAAACTAGATGAAAACAATCTATTCCAAGTTTCTAGACATTGTGCTACCTTATTATTCTTCAGGTCGGTCGGTTCAACTTCAGGTCGAAGGGTTCACGATCTAACTCTGCTACGCATTGACGACAGTAGTCTGATTGATGAAAATTCTAGTATTACCCTGTGGCCGGCTTTCGGTTCCAAAACTGACAACGCAAATCACCGTCAATCAGGTTGGAAGCTTCGAGAACACCCTAAAAAACAATTAAATGTAGTTTTTTGGGTCAGAAAATTGTTACAATTGTCTTTAGGGCGAAGACAAAATATCAGTAACTTGTTTATAACAGCCCGCGGTAACGCTAAAGCCGCAAGTCGGGCTGTGATTGGAGGCTGGGTGAAATCCCTTTTGAAAGATGCTAAAATAGAGGCTAGTCCTGGGTCAGTACGTTCCGCAGTAGCTTCTTTAAATTGGGTAGAAAATTATCCGATTGAAAAATTTTTAGCTACAGGTAATTGGAAAACTGTACACACATTCCGAACGTATTACCAGAGAGAATTAATTGATCAAAATACCAGCAATATTACACAATCAATATCATTATCTAATTACTTTGATCCAGTTAATTAATAAAATCATTACCTACTTTGTTAATTAACACAAATTATGTACTATTTAAATAAAACATATGAAAATAAATGTATTACGCAAGTTCAGAATTATTACTAATTTTTATATTAGTCCTATTTAACACATTATAGCGTCAATAAACGAAGATTTTGGCACCAGGAGATAACAAACACATCACTCAAGATGGATTCCGGATATTGATACTAAACAAATAATAGAGAGTTTTACCACAAAATAAAACTTACCTATTATTTTTTATTCAATATCCGGAATCCAGGTAAGGTCTACCTGGTGCATCATGAGTGTTATAATGACAAGTCTAAATCCGGTGCGCGCGCATTAAGTGAGTAGTACCAAACGGCCACTTTAGGTGGCGCCACTGTGGGAAAGGAACCGGAAACGCTGACTTAAAGGCAGAAAGACAGGTGCTTGACTCAAGATGGATTCCGGATATTGAATAAAAAATAATAGGTAAGTTTTATTTTGTGGTAAAACTCTCTATTTTATTTTTCAACGTAGTCTCTCTTGAGCTCTATACACTTTGTCCAACGCTTCTCCAATTTATTTATCCCTTCCAAGAAATATGATTTGTCGAGGTTCAAAAAATTTGAAATAAAACAATTTTTACGGATAAGACTCGCGTATAATTTGGTGTTTGGCATATTAATTATTTAACCCGACGTTTCGATCACTTTACAGTGGCCGTGGTCACGGGGGGACTAAAGATGACAGGTGTCCTCACAATTAAGTAATAATTAACTACCGTCATAATATTTGATATTTTAGGTGTTCCGATTTACAAAAACAGAGCTTACAGTATCATTGTTTTTGGCAGTATGAGGACGATGTTGAGATTTAATTATTCTAATAATTGGGTCTAATAAAGCCGTGTGGTGACTGCAGAGTAGAATACAATTGTCTCCACCCCAAACCTCTCCCGTGGGTGTCGTACAAGGCGACTTAGGATAAATCATTGATGAGGAATGGGCAGCAGCGTTCCTCTTATACCACCCAGCAATGTACTGCGACTTTTGTGCCCGATAAATGGCAATAGGCTCGCCACCTATTATTACATGGGACCTGACATATTTGGCGAAACGTGGGTGCTAGTTCACCTCTGCCTACCCCTTCGGGGATATAGGCGTGATTTATGTATGTATGTATGTATGTAATATATGTAATAATTGGGTCCCAAGCAGGTGGTATGTTCCAACCATTATCCCTATTGAAGTTTGGATGTTTCTTTATTTCAATAGCTTCACGGTATATATCGTTTCTCTTTTGCTAGAATTTGAGGTTTGTCAAATCTTAAATAATGGTTGGGTTCGTCTACGGCATGTTCACATGACGTGCTCGTGCAAATATAAGAAAACATTATGAGGTTCAAAAAATTCAAAAAGTCACGGACTTATTGACCCGCCCTCGTAGTTTGGGCTGTTTGTTGGTTGATACGTCAGTCAGTCAGTCAGTTTTCCTTCTTATTGTTTAGAGATAACGGCTGGAGTTTAAACGGATATTTTTTAAAAGGTCACAAGCTGTTGGCCGAGAAACCTTTACAGCATCTACCGGGTTCTTTTGGAGAGGGCGAGAACCGGTTGGAAAAACTAGGGTTTTAACCGAGTCCACTGACCTCGAGCACGGGCTTGTTGGCGACCAGCTGCCGGTAGACGCGGTCCGCCTTGTCGAGCAGCGAGCCGATGGTCTGCACCATCTTCTTGCGCTCCTCGTCGTTCTCTATGGTGTCGACGGCGCAGCACGGGCGCGCGGTCAGCGTGTAGTCGAACTTGGCGTACTTGCAGAAGCCGCACGCGTGGCACAGGAACGGGTCCTTCTCGTCGTAGTTGATGGCCCTAGAGGTCACGTTAATTCTTGATACTTATTTGTGTCAGTTGAAGAAGCGAGGAAAAAGGGGGGTTCATCCTGAGCTCACGGCTAATAGAGAAGAGTGGTAGAAGAAGACATGTTGTGCCGACCCGACTTAGAGTAGTATAAGGGCAGGGAGAAGAAGATAGACTTATTTGTGTCAGTTGTTCATACCCACCAACCCGCACTAGGCCAGCGTGGTGGGTTATGCCCAATCTCCCTATATTCTTCCATCCATAGGGAACGCCCGTGCCCAAGCAGTGGGGAGGGGACTGGTGAGGGTTGGTGATGATGATGATGATTTGTTTCTTATTGCTTGTGCAATGAGGTGAAGAGATGACGAGTGACAGGAGGGAGTGTAGAAAGAGTATGGACTCAATCAGGTTTGGTGTCAAACCTCGAAAAACGGCTGTAAAACTTCAACCAAAACCTTTAGCATTATGGATTGGATTTGGAATGTTGTCATCCCAATCGCTCTCCATTCATGGGTCTCACGTCATGGTAATTTCTATAAGAAGAAGAGAGTGTAGACATACTGCGTCGACCCCCAATAGGATGGGATAAGGGCAGAGTGGTTGTGATAGACTATTAGATTACTCACCGACATTTGTGGCATTGGAAGACATTTTCACCGCAGTTGGCGCACACGCCTGGATTAGCCGGCACAGACTGCGAGCACCGTGGACATTGAAGAGATTCACCTAACGAAGAGGTGCATTATTTAAAAAAAAAACAAGTTTTTTATATTTAATAAAAATATCTTGCCTTTCTAGATAGGGTTCTGATGTCCCATTTTCCCTATAATCTTTCATCCATAGGGCTTTAGCTATGGGTACATCATAGTTATTGATGTTTATGATGATGAAACACAAAACACAAACACTATTTGAATTGAAAAATAAATCTCAGAATATATTGTCTCAGAGGTCGTGACTGTACATTTTAGTTTAATTTGAGTACCTAGTCTCAAGTGGTACTCCGTATGAGTTCCACTTCAATTTGCCCATGTAAATTTTATTGTTTAAAGTTAATTTAATAACTGCAATGCTAGCCGTGTGGTGACGGCAGAGTAGAATACAATTGTCACCATCCCAAATCTCTCCCGTGGGTGTCGTACAAGGCGACTAAGGATAAATCAGTGATGAGGAATGGGCAGCAGCGTTCCTCTTATACTACCGTACTGACAATGTACTGCGACCTTTGTGCCCGATAAATGGCAATAGACTCGCCACCTATTACATGGGACTTAACATAATTGGCGAAACGCGGGTGAGAATTCACCTCTGCCTACCCCTTCGGGGATATGGGCGTGATTTATGTATGTATGTGTATGTAATTTAATAAATAATCATTATTATGTGGTTATAAGTACCTGTGGCTTGCTGGTTCTCGTAGAAGTCGGCGTACTCCATCATCAAGTTACAGGCGACAATGGGCAGCGGGAAGTCAACGCGCACCTCCGACTGACCAGACTGCAGTTGCACTCGCTTGGCCTTGTGCCACATGCCTGTGACAAATTTTGAATAAAGACACCTCATCACTTTGTCCTTTACCCATTTCAAGTTAATTATTGACACTTAGGTCCGGTTGCTCGTACGCTACGGTAAAGTAAAATTAAAATTTTACTATTGTCAATTTTGACAATGGTAAAAAAGTGACGTCGGTTATCTTCGCGGTTTTCAATTATCGGGATTTTGTCTCTCGTTAAAGTTACGGTTGTTTCAGCAACGCTTTTTGAGTTATCCCGCCGGTTAATTTTACTTTTACTATAATTTGACCCTTTAATTGACGTAACGGAGTTTCGAGCAACCAGGGCGTAAGGTATAAAATGAATAGCAAAATTTTGTTTGTTGTTGGTTTAAGCCCTTAGATGGCAGCAATAGTCTTCAGAGACAAAGACAGCCGTATTATAACTATTATTTTAGTTCATCTTTTAAGTTAGTAGTTAGTTATCTCATGTCATCCTAATCACTCTCCGTTCATCGGTCTCTCCTCATGGTCCTTTCCATATCATTTAAATAGATTCATCTATCCCGATTCATCTCCATTCCGGCCGGAGTAGATGGCTTGATGACGTCTGACCGATATGAACGAAAAAGGAAACATACAACGCCGACCCCAGATAAACTGGGTACAGGGCAGCAAGGTGATGAAGTATGGACTCAATGAAATCAATCTTTAGGAACACGCTTTTAACGACGCCAGCGCAAAAGAGACCTTATTGTTGAATATTGACCTTTCGCCTGGTTTGTTTTTGAGCGATAAACTGGGAACAGCCCACGAAGATGATGAAGTATGTTCTCAATGAAACCAAACTTTAGGACAACGCCAGCGCAAAAAAAAACCTTATTACTATGCACACCTGGTTTGTTCTTGAGCTCCTGCACCGCTTGCACGGTGCGGTTGTTGTAGTAGAAGTTGATGGTGCGCACCATCTTGCTACGTTTGATGTCCCCGATGCGTAGGCTGATGCGGCTGATCATGTGGCTGTTCACCAGTTTCACTATCTGAGTAGTGGTCGTGAACTTCGAGTCGATCTGCGTACAGTTGCACCAATTAGCTCTTATGTGGGCGGTTTAAGCTTCTAAATGAATCGCCGTTTCGATTCAGTCAGTATCCTTGCGGCATTGTTCCAGATTTCAAGTCGCGTTTAACTCGTTAAAAAGTTTATAATGCTCACCAACAATCTAAGATCCTTACAAAATCAAATTTTGGTGATCATTTAGCCTTTTTGGTGAACAAATATTTTTGTTGTAGGTTATGTTAGTATGGAGATCAGTTAAATACAAACCTTTTGTAAGTTTTTAAATTTTTCTTTAAGAAGAGATTTTTCTGATAATGTTTGAATACATTCTATTTACGATACAGGAAATAATTGGATATTGGGATAGTATTCGGCGACGAAAGTATAAATAATGCAAATGTGCATCTAATATAGTGCAAACGATTGAAAAAAGTTTATAATACTAATAGTAAAATTATATGTAGATCTGAAAACTGATATAATTCAGTGCTACAACTAAAAACATCACAGGGGACTACTGTGAACTACGACGACAACTAAAGCGAACAACATAGACTACTCAAGGTTTAATTAAACTATAATCTGGACAACAACGACAAGGTGCTATCTATGCGGCATGCTAAGGTCAGTTCGCGGGCACGCGTGTGACGAACCTTAATGGTGGGTAGCTT
This sequence comes from Cataclysta lemnata, assembly GCA_963931975.1. Taxonomy (NCBI): domain Eukaryota; kingdom Metazoa; phylum Arthropoda; class Insecta; order Lepidoptera; family Crambidae; genus Cataclysta; species Cataclysta lemnata. The sequence continues at coordinate 3,788,063 of OZ008342.1, forward strand.
GATGGTGGCGAGGGGGACCTCGGGGTTGTTGCAGACGAGACACGGCTCCGACTCGAGGTAGTAGCCGTCGAGTTCCACGTAGGCGCCCAATGCCGCGTACAATGCCGAGTTGCCGTGCGAGGCTAGCAACAGATTCTGGTTGCGCAGGAGTTCCACTGCGCTGCCCACGTATTGCTGTGACATAGATACATATTAACTGCAAGAGAATTTGGCAAATTATGAATGTTAAATAAAAAAATCTAGCTCAAGCTAGTGACATAGCGCAAATTTAATGGCATCTACTTGTTTTAACGTGTCAACTAAATGAGTGAAGGCATAAGTTGCAAATATCACATAATGCAATGTTTAAGAGTATTTAGCACATACATAAATAGAAAAAAAGGCATGTTTAGGTAACCACTCGGATTGCACAAGACGCGGTTACAAATCCCGCATCAGGGCATAAGTATTATTTCAAATATTTTTTCTATCATTAATATAATGTTCAAAGAACAAACAAATAATATTTTGGTAATATTTTAAATGTTTGAAAACATTAAAACAAATTGTAACTCCAAGTAATACTATTGATGATATGATGATACCTAAAATCATAATAAACAAACTAAGCAACAGTCATAAATCTGAAGTAATAAAGAGTAAACAGATCATACATGTAGTTTTCCAAACCTCAGTATCAATATTAGGTGTTTTCAAGGTGAAGTAACCCAAGAGGTCGACAAACTGCGCCGCCTTGCGTCCGTACTGAGGCAGGGTGGGCCAGATGCTCCAAAGGAGGGACACGAGGGACGCTTGTTCAGGCTGAGACGAGTTGCTGCAACAAAGTTACTGTTACTGTAGGAGGGAGGCGTGACCGTGACACATTATTATGTATGTATGACTGTATCAAACAACAGGTAAATTTCCAAAATATCACTTCACCAGCCAGTTCTTCAATGTCTGGGAGAAGAAGGATGGAAGTATACTGGGAGAATGGGTCTTAAATCCATCCACCAGGCTGACCTAGTGAGGCAGTAAAGACCAACGCTTTTACATGCCTTCTGAATCATAGGGGAACTTCAAATAATCTTGGCCTTCCAATGAACGGCCTTAGCGAATATTGGCGAGCGCGCTAACCACAGTGTCATCGAACTCGTCATAAAAATAAATGAGAAGAATAAAATATCGTGTTGGCCGATTGGTTTTATTATCTGTTGGACTTATACGTTGCCTGAATTCCATAAATAGCTAGATCAAAAATGTAATTGACTTACTTGTAAATGGCCAGAAGCAGCGCGTGCGCTTGCCAACGAACGGCGGTAGAATTGGTTTCCAGAAGGAACGCCTTCACAAACATCTTCAATTCTTCTTGCGATACCTGTGACGACAGGAAACAATATTTGCTGGCGAATTATTTAATAGACAATAAATTTACTGTATTTATAGCTTTTCCTTTGAAAAAATTTACTATTAATAAAACTGAAACACAAACAGCAGAAAGCCGTGCGGTGACGGCAGAGCAGAGTACTTCTCCCGCGGGTTGTATAAGGCTACTAAGAGTAAAGACAGCAATGACCAAAGGGCAGCAGCGTTACTTTTATACCAACTCGCAATATATTACTAATAACAAGCCCGATAGATCGCTCGCCATCTATGTATTATATGAGATCTAACATGATTGTCGAAACGTGGGTGTTGATTCCCCTTTGCCTATCATTCCGAGGATAAATATGTATGGGTCAATAGTGGAATTTTGACTAAAGGAATAGTTTGCATCACCTGTTTTAAGATTTGCTGCACCAAGGCAGGCACCCTTGACTCTTGGAACTTGGAGCCATCCGACACGTAAGCGTCACTGTCAGCGCTACGCTCACGCTCAGGCCAGTCGGCAGAGGACTAGAAAAGAAAAGTCATTATTAATTCGTCTGATAAGGAGCTCGATAGCGCACTTGGCTTGGGATTTTGTAAACTGCCGCACTCAGAGACGTCAAATAACGTTAATGAGTAATTAACGGCAAAAAATTACAATTCAAAACTAGTTGCTATTCTTGCCGGGTCTATGGTATAGATATGAATGAAAATTTTTGACATTAAATACTCATTAAAGTAAATTGACGTCTCTGAGTGCGGCAGTAAGACATTATTAACTAAGTATTTATGTTGCCGCTATAACAACAAATACTAATAAACAGAATAAAATAAATATTTAAAGGGGCATCCATAAAACAGACATGATTAAACCAAGAAAATACTTCAAAGCGGCACTGCGTAGTTCTCCGCTTCGCCAATAGATGGCGTTAAGCAGTTTAATGCACTTGTTATGGGGCGGTGTTAAGGTTTTTTGTGGTACCGAATGTTTTTATAAGATATTGGTGCGCAACCACTAACCTCTAATATACAAGTACGCTGGAAGGAATAAATCTACTAAAATGTCAAATGTTTCTTGTGCCGATTTGAAGCGCCCCGTCGAGCGGCAAGGGCACTTTGTCGTTTGTTGCTTGTGTTTGACATTACAAATGCAAACTATTCGATTTTATTTTTAACATTATATAAATGTTAGAAAAATTAGTTAAATCGGGGGGAATCGACTCCCGCCTCAAGATCATAATTTTTCGAAATTCTTTTTCTAACCACCAAAATCTTTATTACAAATGCATCTCTAATATTATTACCGTGAAAGTTCACCTACGTACACCAGTGCCATCAGCGCCAAGACGGCGATACCCAAGTTGGCTGCATGTTTTGGATGACAACTTTCAGTCCAGCGTACTAATAGTAGTTTTAAATTCTCCCTATATTTTAGGGAATCCAAAGGGTCTAGCCCATACAGTCTTTAGTGTATATTTTATCTGTAGTCTTATGAAATAATGAGTGGGTGAAATGTATGAATGAAATTAATTTTACGTTAAAATATGGGTGTCACACATTTTAACGCATCTAGGGAGTGCTTGGCGCGAATTGAATGGTAACAGAGTTCATGATGGTGACTGATGAAATGGATAAAACCACTTTTTATAGTGATCTTCACCACAACATCAAACACATCATAAGACTTGTTTTCAATGATTCTGCATAATTGCACATCAACACGGATGCTTGTGCATCAAAATAACACCACTTGCACTGCACAAAATCCACTCTGAACCAATTTAAGAATTATAGAAAAAAAATGTGACTGACACCACGAAACGCGCCAAACACTCCGTCCAGCGTACTTGTATAATAGAGGTCAGTGTGTGGTTACCTTGTCAGAGCGCGAGGCCTGGCTCTGCGCGGGCGCGCACAGCGCCGCCTGCAGCAGCTGCAGCACGGTGGGCGCCACGTGCGGGTGCAGCCGCCGCGCCACCGAAACGAGCCACGGCAGCGCCTCCCGCCGCTCGGTGGTGCACGTGTGCTGCCAGTTGCCGGTGCGCGCGCTCACTATCTCCGCGCACGCCTGTAGGAAAAGCGCAAAGGTTCATCTCTTTAGTGATTATTTCTTGCAAAATTTACCTCGAGGCCAGCCTTTTAGTATAATAATATATTGTAGGATTATATTTTAGGCTAAATATATTTTAGGATTTTTATATTGATACCTAAAGAGTATTGGTGTCACGCAGGTGGTCGGCTGTAAAACCTAAGACAAAGCTCTCTCCGTTCATCGGATTCTCGCCATGGTCGTTCAATCACTTTTTTTGTACATTAATAAGCACCAGCCCGGTGTGATGAATGATGCGAATCAAAAGGGACTGGAATGGCTTGATGACGTCTGGCCAATATGGATGGAAATGAGACATACCTACTGCGCCCATACCAAATAACCTGCGAAGAGGGTAGGATGATGATTTTTGAGTTTTATTGTCATGTTGATGTATTGTCCGATATTGTCTGAAGTAAAAGTGTATTTGCGTTTTTTTTTAAACTTATATAAAGTAAGGAGATATTCGATTGTAATACAAAAATTCATCAGCATCATTCCAAAGAAGGTACCAGCCAGGTCACCATAACACACTGTTGATAAAAAAATCTCAATAATTACGTGCGAATCAATACTTAAAATAACTACTCACTTTCAAGTGGTCCATAAGTTGTACGAGTTTATCGTACGCCGTGTCCGTATTGGCGAGCAAGGCACGGGCAGCGTTCAAATGAGTGTCCAGCGCATGAACATCGCGCAGTTGGCGGTAACGTTCGCGTGTGCCGCACAGAAGCAGTAGTAACTTGCGCACTTGTTTTCTAAACATAGGAAAATACCACATGAAGTAGAACAAACTATACCATCATCGAAGTACGTACGTAGGCTATTTAAATATGAGGTCATAAAGTGTAATTTTATATAATACTTGTGTTCTGAGGCTTAAAATAAACCCATATACAGTTAAAAACAATCCAACATGATATCAAACTGTACTGTTGTATTAAGATTATTCAATCAACAAATTTGTTTATCATTTGGAGAGACACACTCTATACGTCTAATATTATAAACTAACCTGAGTGGGGTCTGTTGGTTCATCATGTATTCGCAAAGCAGTGTGCGCCAGCGTGTATCAAAGTGCGCTGGGTCGCAATGTTTGTGTATTTGACAAGGTAAACGCAGAGCCATCTCCATCAGCAGTTGCGGGTAGTTGTCGAACACGTCGAGAGCATGACCTAAATTAAAATATACAAAATTAATAATGTAAAACTATACGAAGCAACGCATATGTTTCGCTATTGGTACACCACATACTCTTAACGTATTCCTTCACGAAGAATGGTTGCATGTCCGGCAACGGCTGGGACGGTTGCGGCTTCAGCAGCAGTTGACCAGATGGTGCAGGGCTGGTGTCTGGAAGGAAATGAAATAATTAAAATGTGAATTGCGCTGGCTCTAAATGGCGTAACAATTTTTTTCACTTCTCATGCTCTGAAAGTGCTTATTTGTGCAGGATATAGGCTGCACAAAATAGATTTTTGTGCTCTAGAGCATTAACGTATCTACTCATAAATGTGTCTCTATTAAGGCAAAGAAAGTGAGCAATGCAGCCAAACACAATAAGAAATTCAGAGATAGAATTTGTTATTTTATTATTTACTTAAATTTATTTGCCTAATGCGTTTTTTAAGACATAATTTTAATTTAAGTAGGTACGGTAGGTTATTAAATTAACTTAAGAAAATTATTATTTCAAAATTAATTTAATACTTGGCTGTATAGGTCTGCAGCCCAAGCCTAATACCAATGGGAAAAACAATTTCCTTCAGTATTCAAAATTGTACTAATTTTAGTTTGAATTTTATGAAATGTTATGATAAACTACTGTATTATTTCCTCGCAATCGAAGTGAAAAGCAGAGTTTCTACCTCGTCCACAAAACCATTTTTATCCTCGACATTACTATCAGCCCTCGCCTTCGGCTCGGGCTGCTAAAAGTCTCGGACAAAAATGATTCGTTTTGTGCACTTGATGGAAAATCTACTATTATTCTGCTCTACGTGGCTTTTTTAATGCTCGATGAATAAAGGACAAACCGCCACGGAGAGGGAGGTGGCAGGTAATGCTCCTTGGCCGGTCCTGCAGGGTACATCGGACTGTAACCAACTAAAGCTATAGGCGTCTTGAACCGTCTATATGCGTCTTTAGGCTAGGTTCACACGGCATTGTACGCACGTTTTCTTTGCAGGATGAATATTACCGCATTTTAGTAGTGGCTCATACATTGAGTATAGAACCTTTCACATGTGCACGTTTTTTCGCAGTACAGGTGACGTGTGAACGGTTGAATACAAAATATATGAACCACTACTTGTTCGGTAAGAATCATCCTGCAAAAAAACGTGCCGTGTATTGCCGCGGGAACCGCGGGAACCAAACAGGTTTAAATACCTCATGAACTTAATAGATTCACCAAATTGTGAAAACTGTGGTGTCATAGAAGATGTTCAACACCTACTGATGGAGTGCGTCCGGTAACGAAGAGAGAGAATGGCGCTTGTTACAAAGTACAAGATTAACTTAAATGACGTTGGTGTTGTCCAAAGCATTCTGGCTCAGCCAATGTCAATGCTAAAGCTAGAATGTTGTATATCATGCTTTGTACCCGCCGCGACCCTTCTGGCAGCGTATAGTTTAATTATAGTATGTAAATTAGTAGATAAGTTTCGATAGGACTGTCATATCCAATGAATAAAAGTCCTTTTCACTTCTCATGCTCTGAAAGTGCTTGTTTGTGCAGGATATAGGCTGCACAAAATCGAATTTTGTGCTCTAGAGCATTAACGTATCTAATCATAAAAGTATCTATATTAAGGCAATGAAAATTAGCTATGCAGCCAAACTCAATAAGAAATTCAGACATAGAATTTGTTATTTTTTAATATTTACTTAAATTTATTTGCCTAATGTGATTTTTAAGACATAAAAGATATTAAAATTTTAATTCAAGAAGTACGGTAGGTATAAAATTATTTAAGAAAATTATTATTTCAAAATTAATTTAATACTTGGCTGTATAGGCTGTATATGTCTGCAGCCCAAGTCTAATATCAATGGGAAAAACAATTTCCTTTAGTATTCAAAACTGAACTAATTTTAGTTTGAATTTTAAGAAATGTTAAGATAAATTACTGTTTTATTTCCTCGCAATCGAAGTGAAAAGCAGAGTTTCTAACTCGTCCACAAAACCATTTTTATCCTCGACATTACTATCAGCCCTCGCCTTCGGCTCGGGCTGCTAAAAGTCTCGGACAAAAATGATTCGTTTTGTGCACTTGATGGAAAATCTACTATTAAATAACATAGAGAAAAAAAAAAGGTTTAACATTCAGGCGTCAAGCAAATAAACGTCAACTCACTGGTGTTCTTCTCCTTCCAGTAGGGCAGCAGCGCGGAGAGCACCCGGTAGCAG